>JAQZBX010016727.1:0-36208 GCA_029593785.1 Cabassous unicinctus | reverse complement strand
AAAGACAGAAAGGCTAAGTAACTTCCCGAGATCACATTATTGGGAAGAGGCAGAGCCTAGATGTGAACGAGGCTCCAGGGCCTGAAAGCTTAACCACTACCTCATTGGGTGCTGCTTGTGTCAATGGGACATGACATGAGATGTCTTGGGTGATGGTAATGCCTGTGAGTGGGGAAGGGAAGAGGAGCAGGGGAGGGCGATGGGGTGATGAATTGCTGGTCAGGTGGGTTCCTGCGTCTGCTGAAGCATCAGACCCCTGACCTCTGAAGCCTCTTTCTCCCCTACAACTGTTGTTCTGACTTCACTTGTTTATGTATGAGTTTGGACCAGTGTCTTTTACCAAAGCGTGAGCTTCTCAAGGACACCATTATCTCTGAATGCTTGTCCCTCACCTACAGCTATATACTGCTTTTGATGGCCACAGTGGAGGCAGGTAAAACAGAAATCTGGATGGTTAGAGCTGGAAAGGGACCAGGGGTCTTAGGAGCCTGGACTGGGATTTATAGATTCAAGACACCTCTGCTGCCTGCCACGCTGTTTCTTGGCCCCGCGACAGACATCGCTAATTAGTCACAGCACTCCTGCCTCTCACTGTTCTCCAGCAGCCCCTGCTACTCAATCGAAGTTGGCACTGAAAAGGAGTCCCCTTGCCACTCTTGTGCTAGTCCACTCTTATAGTTTACAAATGAGAAAACAGCACAGAGAGAGGGAGACGACCTGTCTGAAGCTTCATAGGCAGCCAGGGACAGAGCACACAGTGGGGTTAAAAGAGAAGACTTAGAAGGAATTAATTAGCAAGTATCTGACAGGAAACAGCGGTATGCCTAGTTCCGGCTGCATGGAATCTGAATATAGAGATAAAACACAACTGAGGGACCAATCAGGCAGCAAGGCAGTCTGGAAGTCCCATCACTTTGAACATTCCTGTCCTCAAAATCTTACCCATATTCTTCAGGAAATCTGGGTTCTAGTTCCAGCTCTTTACTTTTGGCAGTTGACTTCCTCTCTCTGGACCTCAATTTTCCCATCTGTTAATAGGGACAGGCATGGTTCTTAAGCTCTCTAAGATGTAAAATCCCTTCTGGCCTTGATATTCCAGGATTCTGTGGTCCCAAAATTCAGCCCAGATTCTCCCAAGACTCAGCTGCTCCTCTGGGTGAGTCAGGCCCTTGGGAAGCTGCAGTAATTTGCTGGGACCCCCAGGCAAGAGGAAGGCCTTCAGCATTTCTGCTTAACTTCTGTTCTAACTTCCCCAGTGGCCTGGAGGGTTGCAGCTGCTCCTGCCTTGCTTTCAGTTTCCTTGGGGAGTAACTCAGCTCCTGGGGATTATCTGATCTGAAAACAGGTTTATTCACTCACCAAATGCTCACTGAGCCCTTTCTCTGGGCCAGGCCCCTTGCTGAGTGCTAGCAGCCCCATATCTGCCCTTGGAGGAGTTCGAGGTCCAATGAGGGAGGCAGAAATGTACGGAGACCACCCAAATGCAGTGTGTGCAGTCAGAGCTGTGACTGCGTAGCAGAGGGCCTGTGGGAACGCAGGGGAGCCCCCTCTGCAGCTTGACAGTTGCGGTGGGTCTTCCTGGAAAAAGTGACATCTGAAACACATCCTGAAGGATGAGGCAGATTTGGGGAAGAAGGATGGGGGAGGGGTACTGCTTCTCCATTCCAGAGGGAAGAGCACATGTGAAGGCCAGGCTAGAGGAGAGTGATTCACAGGTGGGGAACTGTAGGTGGTTCCATGGGGCTGGAGGGCGGGATTGTGTGTATGAGCAACCAGGGAGGTGAGCAGGGACAGAGCATTCACTTGCTCAGAAATATTTATGGAGTATCTACTGAACACCAGGTTAAATTGTCACTTCCCTTCGTGGGCCCTGGCCTATGTGCCCATAACATTTATAACAGGAATTTGTTTCTAAATTTAGTTCATCATTATTGGCTTCTGCTGTCTCTCCCTGGGTATAGCTGTACTAGAGGCAGTTGGGACAGGAAACTGGGCTTCAGGACTGGAAATGGTATCGGGGCATTGCAGTTTGGGAGACGTGAGATAATGAGGGCAGCAGCCAAGGTCAAGGCCGGGGCCAGCCTGGCCTCTCTACCTGGCCTTTGCTTTATCTCCTTGGCTGCCCAGATCTCCCTGAGGGCACGAGATCCAGCAGCCTCACCCTGCCCGGAGCTACACTCTTCCCCTAGTCCCCATGGCTGCCCCCCCCTGGTCTGGCCATGTTTGCTCCAGAGGGGAGGGTGCTTATAGGTTGGGAACCGGGGTGTTGCTCAGGAGTGGAGGTGGTGGGGAGCAGTCTGGGCTGGCTGGCACACGGGGGGGGGGGGCACTAAAGTGCAGAGGCTGGAATGGAGTGACTGAAGGCTCAGGAAGACAGAGAGGGCCCTTGAAACAAGGGCCTGATGAAGGAAAGTCCCTGAACTGGCAGGAGGTGGTGGTCTCAGCCAGGAGGCCGAGCCCCACCAGTGCAGAGGCTCTGATCACTGGGAGAAGCAAGAGGGAGCCAGGAGTTTTGCTTACATTATCTCACTAAAATGCTCCCGTCACCTTGTGAGAGACGGTTACTACCCCTATATTGGAGTTGGATTTGATAGTAGGACAGGCACAGAGAGGTTAAGTAGCTTGCCCAAGGTGACACAGCCAGAAAGTGGTGATTGCTGAGATCAGAACTCAGTCAGTCTGACTCCCCAGTCAATTCTCTTTCCAGAGCCCCACTGCTGCTCTTTGTGCTTTTGACCTCTTTCCTCTCCTAGATGTTATAAATTTTCATTCCTCTCTTTCTTCCTGGGCTGTTCTCTCTGTCTGGAACACCATCTCTTCCATTCCTGTTCTTTACCTGGTGATATTCTTATTTTTTTACGGCTGGCTCATGTGTCCTTTGTAAAGCCTTCTCTGACCCTTTCAGGTAGTTTATTTTTTCCCATCCATCTATCCATCCATCCATCTATCCATCCGTCCATCCATCCATCCTCCATCTCTTATCCTTTTACTTGTCCCAGAAGGATTTCTGAAGGCTAGGTAGGTTTAGTCTCTGCCTCTTCTGGGGTCCCATAGCAATTTGTAAAGCAGGTGAGCTTCACTCTCGATTGCACACATGTTCACGTGTCTGTCTGTCCCACCGGTCGTCAGGACAAGGTCTGGGTCTGACTCTCTGTCCCAGGCGCTGCCCAGCAGAGTTTGCACCCTGTGGACCTCATCCTGACTCCTCTCTTGCCCAGGTGGTTTCCTGAATTTGGCCTGTTTCTGAAAGAAGGGAGAGTTTGGAATGTGTGGAGCGAATTTGGGTTGATATTGGGAACATCTTTTTGATCACTGGGAGAAGCAAGAGGGAGCCAGGAGTTTTGCTTAGATTATCTCACTAAAATGCAGATAGCTGCTGCTGGATGGGGAGGATTGAACTGGAGAAGCCAATAACCAGACGCTCCATTTGCTTCCCCCTGGGCCGTGGGGGATCCTCGAACTGTAGAGAGTTCTGGACATTTCTGAGGCCCTATACTTGCCTCATCAGCCTGGGTTGGATAAACAGTTGCTCAAACTGGGGGAGGCAGGGAGACTTGTGTGTCTCTGGGGGCCCGTGAAGGGGGTGTTGGGGCATGTGCCTGTTTCTGGACGGAGAGGAGATGGGCTGAGAATTACTCAGGGTTTTCTAGGTTATGTTGTGGTAACAGACGCACCATGGTGTATCCCAAATAGACTTTACAATAACCAAAGTTTACTTCTCACTCACATTACATTATGTCTGCGGTGCCTGTGGGTTGGCTGTGGCTCTGCTCCACGTGTCCTCTTTATTCCAGGATCTTGGTGAAGGAGCCACCCCTCTTTGGGATACAACATACTCAGGGCAGAGGGTAAAGAGAGACATGGCCCAACCACACAATGGCTTTTAATGTCACTTTCACTCAGATTTCATGGGTCCAAGCAAGTCACTTGGCCCAGGCCGATGGTGGGGGTGTGAACTCCTCCCACAGAGGGGCGCTGCAAGCCACCTGGTGGTGAGTGGGGACACAGCGTCCTCTTCCAGGGAAGGGGAACGTGAATTATGGGGAGCAGTAGCACAGTCTGCCACAAGCCAGAATCATTGTGTGGACTGGAGCCAGCTCCCTCCACCAAACTCACATGGCCCTGAGCGACCTTTCTTTTTCTTTCTTTCTTTTCTTTTTTTTTCAGGAGGTACTGGGGCTTGCACCTGGGACCTCGTACATGGGAAGCAGGCGCTCAACCACTGAGCTACACTCGCTCCGCCATGGGTGTCCTTTCTAATGTTAAGAATCTGGGGTGTCTCTTCAGAAAAAAGATGCCCAAATTGGACATAAGAGTGCAAGTCCAGCTGTGGGGGTTATATAGGAGGGCAGAGAAAGAAGGACAGGTGAGGCAGAGCTGGTCAGGAAGACCCTTCCTTCCATTCTCAGCCCAGCAAACTCCTACTCTCCCTTCAGAGCCGGATTCTAATGTCACCTCTTCTAAGAAGCCCTCCAGGATGGACCCTCCAGCAGGTTTGAGGCTCCTCTGTGCTCCCTTATTTCACATCGACCACACTGTGCTGTGATGTCTACTTACATGTCTGAGTCCTCTTACATGTCTGAGTCAATGGGGACCCAGACCCACTCCTACTGGCCTGCGAGGGTTGATTGTGCACATCTCTTCCCTAATCCACATTCCGGGGCATCTTGTTGGTAGCTCAAAATTGGCCATGGTGGGAGAATTTATATCATAGAAATCAGCAAATGCTACAAATAAGGACTATTTTCCTTCTGGAGAACCAGTGATTAAACACTTACCAGCAGCCACTGCCCTGGAGTGTGGACACTTGAAGGCCAGGGTAACGCATCACCCCTGTCTTCCTGTGGCGGCTGGGGGGGCATGAGGTGGTCTGCGGTGATGGGCCAGACGCGTGAAGGAACTTTTGAAAGGTAGTGTAAGGCAGTGCCCGGATGCCTGGCCCACTGGGCTTTGAGCTCCTGTCCGTGTCTGCTGGTTCTTCTTCCCTGTGTCCCCTCGTTTGCCCAGGTCCCCGTGCTGTGCTCTTTGCCTCGGGGGAGGTATGTGACAGGGCAGAACACAGAAGTCTTTCTGGCCTTTGTTCTCCAAAACTCGGAGCTTTTAGAATTTAGAGTGTTTACCAAGGAAGTAAAGGGGAGAAGAGGTATACACGGAGTGTTTTGAAGAAATCCAGAGAAGAGGGGAGAGGCATGGCTGGGGCTGCTATGTGTCCCAAGCAGCTTTGCTTGGTGACACCAGGCCCAGGAGGAATGCCTGTAGGGAGCATCCCTGGAGATGGGGACGTAGAGGTGGCTGAGGGCAGGCAGACAGGCAGGGGTCATGGAGGGGACCTCTCGGGTTTAATCAGTGGGGCCAGTGCCTGGGCACCAAGTGCCCTGCCTGCCCCCTTGCCCCCGAATCACACTTTAGCAACATGTACGAGCCAAGAAATGTGGAGTGACCCCAGGGGAGGAGAAATCCAAAGAAGGTCCTGGGTGAATTTTTTCACCCTTCTGGTGGAATGGGAGATTGGGATAAGAAATTAAGTTATAGGAAACAAAGAAAGTGATATTTCTTACACACCCCCACCACCCCCACTGCCAGTTCCCAAGATCTAGACCTGAGATTTATGCCCACTGCTCATTGCAGACGTTTTCTGTAAGAGGCCAGATAGTAAATATTTTTGGCTTTGTGGGCCATATGGTCTCCGTCGCCACTATTTAAATCTACCATTGTAGCACGAAAGCAACCATGGACAATACATCACTGAATGAGCGTGGCTGGGTTCCAGTGACACTTCATTTACCGAAACTGAAAATTAAATTTCATAAGATTTTCATGTGTCTCAAAATATTATGCTTATTTTGATCCCCACCCCCACCCCCCGCCCCGAGCCATTTAAAAATGTAAACACCATTCTTAGCTTGCAGGCCGTGGGCTGGCCCATGGGCGGTAGTTTGCTGACCCCTGATCTAGATGATGGAGGGAGTGAGTGAATGAGTCAGTGAGAAACCATTTGGGGTACAAGTGCCTGAACAAAGAGGGGTGGGAAAGCACGCCCACCCTAAAGGAACACAGCAGGAGCCTGCCTGGAGAGAGGACACCTCCTCCTTGTTGCCTCCCCTCTCCGTCCCACCGCCTCCCTCCCTGTCCCCCCAGCACTGTTTCTGTCTCCCTGGGCCCGATGTGCTTCCCTGCCCTTCTCAAGTGGCTGAGAAGCTAGACCCTCGGTGGGAGGGTGGCCGGGCAGCTGGACTCAGCGAGGAGGGCGGGCTGGCCGTGTTCAGTCTCTGGGAAATGAGTGTGGACACAGCCTGGGCCCAGTGGGGCAGCCCACCCTGCTCTGCCAGGATCAGGTTCCCGGCGGCGTCTGAGCACTGTAAACAAGGCGGCGGGATGGGCCACCTCTCCCGAGGACCCCTGAGGGCGGCCTGGCCCAGGAGGAAGGCAGAATTGGGGCTGACAATTTGACATAAACCACAGGACAGTGTCCGGCAACTGGGGAAACACAGCGACTCCCTCTTCAATGCCCCCACTCTTGCTCTAGAGGCAGCTGCTCCCAATTACTCCCCCCGATGGAGTCTGGGGTCTGTGGAGTGGGAGGCCCTTCAGAGATTCCCTAGGTTGCCCCTCCTGGCAGGTATGGGGAAACTGAGGCCCAGAAAGGTGAAGACACCTACTTAAGGTCATGCATTTGTTGCCAAACTTGTCCTGGCCCCCATAACAGAGTTCTGGACCTTTGTTGGGTTGATCTGGAGGAGAAAGACCCTTGGATGGCAGCTAGGACCCTGCCCCTCAGCCTTCACCTGATTCCAGAGTGTTCCTTTGGATCCATCAAGAAGCCCTGGACTAGGAATCAGGTGACTGATTATCAAGCTCGCCATCGACTGAGGATCCTCACCACGACCCTTTGAGTTTTGTTCAGAGGTGAAGTGACTTGTCCAAGGTCACTCAGCTCGTTAGTAGGAGAACCACAATCCAATCCCAAGCTTGTCAGATTTCAAACCTGTGCTCTTAACAGCGACCCCTGGTTCCAGCCCCAGCCCTGGACTTGCTGTGGGACCCTTGGCAGCTCCCTGCCTCTCTGGGCTGCTGCAGATGGTCTCCAGATCTTCCCCAGGCCCTCAGGAGGCTGATCTTGCTGCCCACTGAGGATCCCCACAGCTGCCCTGAGACAGACCCCTGCCCCTCACCCTACCCCTCTGACATCACAGGGCCCTCACACCTGAGGCCCCAGCCCCACGACACATTCCCAGCCGCCAGCTGCCACCCGGAGCTGGACCTGGCCCAGGACTTGCTCTGTGCTTACTAAAGGACTCATAAACGGGGCAGGTCTCAGTTTTTCTTTCTTGTCTTGCTCCAGGCCCAGCTACTGCCATGGCACGGCTGTGAGCTTGTACACAGGGACACACACATGCCTGTGCCACAGTCACACCCAGCTAAACATACAGGCAGGCTTCCTGCACTTGCACACTTAGGTGACTGGACACTGCGTTCAATGAGGATGGAATTATGATTGATGGGCACCTGCTATGTGCTGGGCGGTCCCCGCTATGCTTCTTATAGCAGACTGCTCTGTCCATGCACAATGGCACATGCACACAATCGCGTTTATGCCCAGACACAGGGCACAGAGGTCAGTGCTTGCAGGTGCGCGTTGACGTGCACATCGGCACCCATGTCCGGGTACTCTCTTGTCAGAGGATACATGTGCTCACGTGTGCGCCCATGCATGCACACACACCCACACACACATCCTCTCTCTCACACTTTTCCATGGCAGCTCTGGTGGGCTTGCCACCATCCAGCCTCAGGATTAACAATCCTCTCTGGGGTCTCTAGACTTTCACCTTCTGGTTCCTAATGCATTTCAACATTCTACTCAAGAGTTAGATCTGGAGATGGGGGTCTGGGGGGCCTGGGAATGGAAAAACAGGAGACTTGGAAAATTCCTGTTATTCTTGAGCCCTTTCCAAAGACACCCACGGGAGCCACAGTGGAGCCTGCAGGCATCCAGCCTCGGCTGGCCCCAGGACCGCGGAGCCGGCCTCCCCATGGCCTGGCATGTCCACCAGCACGGAGTCCCCCACACTCTCGTGACCCCACCCTCCCTCAAGGGGTCCCGCTGGAGAGGGCTGTGCTCCTCCCTGGGGAGGAGCCTGGCCACCCTGGCTGTGGGTGGACCCTTATGACGGCTACCACTGAGCACTTGCTATTTGCCAGGCACTGTTCTGGGTACTTTACATACATTGATTAATTTTCACAACAAATCCAGGTGGTATAAACGATGGTATGGCCATCTTACAGATGAGGAAATGGAGGCACAGAGAAGTAAAGCAACTGGTCTGAGGTAACACAGCTAGGAAGCAGAAGAGACAGGATTCACGCCCTGGCAACCTGGCTTCAGAGTCACCATCGTATCACTCCACTCTGCTGCCTCTTGTGACTCAGGACAGGTGAGCTTGGAGAGGCCTCAGGACCTTGGGGCCCCAAGGAGGACAGGGAGGAGGGGATTTGCACCTCTTGCAGGCCTACTCCATGCCAGTTCTGGGCATGCTCACCGGCCTCCCTCCACCAGATCCCAGCCACAAGCTCTCCTCTACACTACAGCTTGAGGGGGCTTCTTCAAGTCCATATGTGGTCCCGCTGGCTCAGGGCCTCTGGGTTTGTGCAGTCTCCCTCAGGGTCCTGGGCTCCACACGACAAACATTCCCCTGGTGTAGAGTTAAGGCTGCAAGTGAGAAGCCTGCACTGACCGGGCTGGGCCATGCAATCACCTGTGCTGGAATGTGCAAGGGGGCACAGAGTCCCCAGATCTGTTCTTACCTGCCTCGGGTCCCCTTCTTTCCCTCACATACCCTATGCATGGGTTAAATCCCCCTGCCTCCTGGTTTTTCTTTATACTGTACACTCTCTTTCACCTCTTCCTAGCTTGAAAACCCACAATTGCCACCTCTTCTGGGAAGTCTTCCTGGATCACACAGGTGATATTGACACGTTCTCTGCCAGGCCCCTCCTGCTCTGTGCTGGTCTCTAGCTCCTTGCCTCCCTTGGGTTAGACAGTGGTTAGACTAATTCTATGTGTATTTATTGAGTGCCAACTATGTGCCAGGCACTGGGAATAAAGCCATGAGCAAGACAGACCCAGTCTGTGCTTTTCTTGACCTCCTAATCTTTCTTTTCCCTTCGAATTAGGGGCTCTTCCACCAACTGGACCACATTCATTTTATGAATTTTGTCCCCAATGCCTGGCACAGAACTGGCACATAGTAGGTGCTTAGTGTGTCTTTGAAGGGATAGAATTTGTAATCTTTGTTGTGGAATATTACCTTTATGATGCCTCAACAATGAATCTGCTTTACCATTCTAATTCAGTTTGGTCTGGGAAGAGAGGGGGCCCCCAAGGGGCAGGGTGCAGGTCTGGGATAGGGGATGGGCTGGTGGGTAGGGATGGCCACAAAGGCAGAGGTGTCCGTCTTTGTTTCCAGCCCCAGCCTAGCTGCCTGCACCCCCTCCCGCCTGCTGTCCACATGGTGGAGACCTGATGAACAAGGACCCTCCTGTCTTTCTCTCTTCCCCCTTTTCTAAAAATAAGCTGGAATCTTCCCCTCATCTGCCCCCAATTTTCTCCTGCTTGACCTCTGCAACCCCACACCCTCTGATGAGGCCACATGCATGCCCACTGCTGGACAGATGGGTCGGCCCTGTGGCACAGATGGTGGGAGCAAGGAGCCCGCCCTGGCCTCTGCCCCAGCCCAGCCGGACCCTCCAGCTATGCCCTTCCTGGGAACAAAGCACTGAGTCAGCCTTTGGTCTGTAGTCTGGATGGGAGAAAACAACAGGAAGCTCCACCCGGGTTTTATGAGCTGTCATGATCACAATAATCATGGCCCACATTTGTATACACTAAGCACATTCACATCTGTTATCTCATTTAGTTCATCGACCAGGCCTTGAGATTGGTATTATTGTTAATACTGGATTGAACAGAAGAGAAAATCAGAGAGGTTAATTTTCTTCCCTAAGGCTGCACAGCTAGTAAAAGGGAGGGTCCCAGGATTCAAATCTCAAATTTAAAAGCCCAGCCCTTTACACTCTCTCTCGACTATTAGCCAATGTCTGAACCAGGCAGTGGCTTTGCATCGGTGTGCAAAGATCTTCAGGCTGTTCTTTCAGATTCAATCTGTTGAGGACCTACTTGGGTTGGACATGGTGCTGGGAGCTCCATCATAGTCCTGGGAGGAAGGAATTTAACTCATTTGGAGGATGAGGAAGCCGAGACTTAGAGATGTTACGTGATTGCCAAGGTCATTGCTCAGTAAGATATGGCATTAGAGTTTGGATGGAGGTCTGTCTGACTCCAAAGTCTTTCTTCTGCAAAACAATTCACAATAGCTGGCATCATGGGCTTCATTTGTGCTTGATTTATTAACACAGGACATCTTCTGAGTGTCTGCTCTGTGCCAAGCACGGGGACCCAGGAATAAACAAGACACACAGATCCCGACTGAGTGGGATTTATGATCGAATGGGAGTTGGATGGGTGAATGGCAATTACTGTGCAGACTGACAACCATTATTGGCCCTAATCGTTAGCTTTGCACAGTGTTTCAAGCTCACCAAGGGCCCCAGATGGAAATCTGGCCATTTCTCCATTTCTGTATTCTGCTGAAAATGGTCCAAGCATCACTTCTGAACCCCCTCACCTGGCATTCAAGGCCCTTGTGATGTGGTAGAGCCCACCTCTCCATCCTCATTCCCTGCTGCCCTCCGCCACATATTATTCTCCCTCACTGTCAAAGTGCTTGAGCTTCCTCCCACGTAGGGGCTGTTTCTCAGCTCGGTGGCTTCATCATGCTTGGCCTCTGTCTGGAATGCCTCCTTTCCCACCCCCACTTTCGCTTGGTTAACTCTCACCCTGCAAAACTCAGCTCAGATGGTGCCCCTCCCTTGGCTAATAGGGGGTGGCTGGAAGGGAGTGAGTTTCTTGTCCCTGGAGGTATATGAGCCCAGGATGGAAAATCAGGCCAGGGAGATAAACCACTTAATCTCTCTGGGCCTCAGTTTCCTTTTCTATAGAGTGGGTTCAAGCAGAGTATTTGAACAAGAGCAGAAGAAAGATAAAGGCTTTGTGAGAGGGAAGCACAGGGCTAAGAGGAGGCGTGTGACCCAGCCCATGGGGTCAGGACAGTTCACCAGAAGCCGCCGCGCCTCGGAGGAGACTCAGAGGTGGTATTATTATTACTAACTATATAATAATTAATTAGTACAATGAATTAATAGGCTTATACTATGCTTTCCACTTGTGGGATGCTGTTCTAAACCCTGTGCACATAAGTAATTTCATCCTTGCTCCAACCCTATGAGGTAGGTACGATCATCCCCATTTTACAGATTAGGAAATTGAGATACACAGAGGTGAGGTGACTGCTTAGGGGCACACAGCGAAGAAGGGGTGAAGCAGTGGGTTCTAGAGTCCCCATAAGAAGAGGAAGAGCAATGGGGGGTGGAGGGAAAAGCCCACTTTATATTTAATTTAAAAATGTGAAGGTGAATCCCCTCTTCTCTCCATGCTCCTTGTGAGCAGGGAAATGCTCTCCTCGGCCCTCCCAGCATGGTGACATTGCTCTGACTCCCGTGTACCCCAGGGCAGGGGATGCCACTTCTGCAGGGCCCGTGGTCCAGCCGGACACCTCTAGCTTGGCTTGGGTAATGGGGGCCCTGTCTGGGCAGTCAGGGCGGAGCCAGGCAGAGCCCAGGGCGGAGCCAGGGCCTTATTCTCCTCACTTCACAGGTGAAGGAACTGGGGCCTAGAGAGAGTAAAGGACTGGGGAACTCTCCCAAATGGCAACTCGAAGCTGAGATTCTGGACCCTAAGGCTAGGACATTTCCTTAATCATGGTGACGGCCATCAGAGCCATTTCTTGTGCACCAACATGTAGTGAGAATGGGATGGGAAAGCCTGTGTCAGTCATCTAGCACCAGGGCTGCCTGCGGCACCTGCTCCGTGCAGGGACTCCCCTTCCTTCCCTCAGTGAATGAGTGAATTTAACATATGCCTGGATATTGGCCGTAGAAGTCAGCTGGAATGGGCCCTGCTCCTGCTCCTGCCCCTTCTGCTGGCAGGGGCGGCTGAGAGCTGCTGTGCCTGCTCAACTCTGCCCTTTCCTCCTCCCGCGGAGCCTGGAGCCCAGCGTCAGGGCCTGTGTGATTCTCATTCACCAGCCGCCTGATGCCTCCCCAGCCCCTGGCCTCCCTGCCCTCAACCCCCACGCTGGTGTGCGGTGCTGGGTGCAGGGTCAGCGGGGCTCTTCTGACCTGGCTGTGTCTGGAAGTTAGGGGGCATCTCTCAGTCCTTTGTAAGGAGCCATGATAAAAGTGACTCCTTCCCTGCTCCACCCAGCCTGTAGGGGCTTTTCCTTCCTTTTTCAAGCACTTTTGCTACCTGTGAGCTAAAGAGATTTTTCCCAGTCCATTTTAAAACTGATAGAGGAAAAGGCCAAATCAAGTGAAATGACTTGTGCAAGATCAGGGGTCAGATCCCAGGATTCTTACCGCAAAATCATGATTGGTTTCCTCCCTCCCTCTCTTCCTCTACCGTCTTCTCCCTCTGTCCTCTCCCTTCCTCTTTCCCTTCCTCCCCCCTTCCTTCTCTTTCTCCTTTTATTCCTTTCTTCCACAAATATTTATGCAGTTGAGGAGGAGAAAAGGAGAGTGGAATAGGCAGGCATTATGGAGTGAAAAGAGCCCTGCATTAGAAGTCAGGAGTCTTGAATTCTGGTCCTGCCATTAATTTACTGTGTGGCCTTAGGCAAGTCACTGTCCCTCTCTCATCCTCAGGTGTTCATATGAATAACTTGGGAAAGGGTGATGTCACTACTATCCTTCTCCTTGGCAGAATTGTTGTAAGAATCAATTCAATGAAACATTCCTTTTCTTCCGTCTGCCCACCCATCCATCCATCTATCCATCCCCACACCTATTCACCATCCCTCCTGCCCATACACCCACACATCCCTATATCCACCCCCCATGTACAGCAAGAGTTGGGCCACATCATTTAAGGCCTGGCTCAAATGCCATCTCCTTCAAGTGATTTTCCCAGTTTCCCTGGTGGAAAGTGCCTGCTCATCCCTGCTTTTTCCTGCACAATGTCTGTCCCTTTGGTGTCAAAATCACCAGTCTGCCTTTTGTTACAATTAGTCCATAACCAGACTTGGAGGTCCCGAAGGACAAAGAACAGGGCTGAGTCCTCTCCGTGTCCTCAGCATCGTCCCACCCTCAGCCCTGCACAAGAGTCAATGAATGTTCTCTGAGTTCACAGCTGTTAGGCCCATCCCAACTCAAACCCTAAGTCACTCTCAACTTTCCAGGCACTTTTGAATCAGAGTAAGGGGACTGGGGACTTGAATGGCAAACTCTTGCCTCTGATACCTTCTTCCTTTTGGAATCTTAGCCTGATTCTGCTTAGAGAGAGGCATTCTTGTTCCCTCACTTCAGAGATCCAGAGAGGTTGGGTTCAAGCCAGGGTTACTCAGCAAGCCCAGGGAGGCTTGGAATAGAAGCCCTATCTTGTCGTGTCAGTTAGCAACCACGTGCTCATGCTCGTTTGGGAGCTGCCCACAGAGACTTGCCACCAACCTCCCTCTCCACCTTCCCTTCCCCGACTTGCCCAGTTGGTCCAGGCAGGCTTGCTGCACCTGGCCCACTGGCTGTCCTGGCAAGATACTGGGGCTGGGTGGGGAGTGGAGAGCAGTGAGCGTGTTAGTTTCAGGCTTGGGCCTGCTCTGGAGCTTCCAGGCCTCCAGTGGGTGGCTGGGCTTGCCCCCTCTTTCCTGGCTCTGGCCAGCTGTGGTGGCCCCAGGCCGTTCTGAGTGACAGGGGTCAGGTTTGCCCCCAGTGCCTGCAACGTGTCATTGGTAGCTGTGAGCCGGCCCCCCCAGCTTCTCTGCTCCCAGGACCCGGTCCCCACAGGGAACGTGCACTTGATGGGAGGGCTGTAAACGAGCTGTCAGCAGAGGTGGTCTCACCCCTCCTTCCCTCTCTCCCTCCCTCCGAGTCTTGCTCTTGGCCACATTGGAAGAATTAGTGAGCGGCAGGCAGAGGGAGGTGGCTGGTTCCCATGGTGGGGACCGTGCATAAATCTTAACACATTGGCACTGCGTGTGTGCCCCGGCCTGGGGAAGTGGGCCCTGGCTGGGCAGACCCCGTCCTGGGGGGCTGTGTGGGTAGGGCCTGCCCAGAAACCCTTTCTCTTTGACTGGCCTCATGGCCTTTCTGGACCAGGGAAGAGCCTCGGGTAGTTTTCTTTTTTGCATTTGTCATTGTGTGTGGAAAGGGTCCAGACTGTGGACTTGTACTTGGGTCCTGGGTCAGCAGCCTTTCGCTCTCCAGGCTTCCATTTCCTCATGGGCCTTTATGAGTCAATGACGTTGGATGCAGACCTTCTCTGTTAACAATGTGCCTGCTGCCTACCGCCTTGACCCTCCACCACCACCTTGCGCAGCTGGTATTCTCACTCCCATTTTACAGATAAGGATAAAACAGACTCTCAGAAAGGTTAAGGGATGTGCCGGTCACAGAGAGAGAAAATGGCAGAGCTGGGATGAAAACTAGGTCTATGGTATTATAAAGACCAGGTTCTTTCATCTTCGCCATGCCCTTCCAGAAGTTCTACAGGTCTTGAGCGCCTGCTGTGTGCACAGCCTGGTGGGGAACTGAGGCCAAGGGGAACGGTCAATGCTGCCCACGCTGGGGCTCCCCTGAGCCTAAGGGAGTGGTCTGGGTGGTCTTCAGGGAGGGGCGTCGGGGCAAGAATCCCAGGGACAACGCTGAGGGGGAGGCGGTCATGTAGATACTCTTAATCCTCAAACTCCAGGGCCAAACTGGCTGCCTCCCTCTCCTCTGTGTGATAACTCAAGTTCTCCACTCCCTTCTTTACATCACTAAGGAGTAATAATAGCTGAAGGCGTATAGGGTGCCAGCCACCCGACAAGTCCTGTGAAACCTATATGCAGGTTGTCCTGGGCACCTCAGAACCACACTGTGGGTGAGGCCCTGTTATTATCCACGTTTTAGGGATGAGGGATGGACTCAAGGTCTTATGGTATGAGTGGCAGAGCAGAGGGTTGATCTCAGGTCCCCGCGGGACTGTGTTACTCTCTCTGCACCAGGCAGGGCAGGAGATCAGGAGTCCCCATGGGTCCCGTCCCAGCCCAGTTCTGACAGGAAGCGATTAGATGGGCTTTGTAGGGCATGGAAGGAACTGGGGCCAGGACGTCAGCGTATGCCAGTCCTCTCTCTGATCTTCAGTCTGCTTATCTGTCAAATGCGCTAGTTTCTCCCTCCCCTCTGGTCTCTGAAGTCCCTGGGAGCCTCCCAGGTGTTGGTAGGTGTGGAAGGGCTTTGAAGCATCAAGACTCTGGAGGGCGTTGTCTGCCCAGGGGAGATTCTGAGGTCCCCGCTATCAGGAGGAGCAGGACTGTTTCAGTCTGGGGTGGAGCATGCATCTATTGGTGGTGCCGTGTGCACCCCGCGCTCACCCGCCTGAGCCCTGTTCCAGCCCTGGTGACACATGGGTTTGATTGCTTGGGAAACTGCTTGGGGGGCCTGGGGTGGGGGAGCAGGGGTAGAACAGCTGATCAGCCTAAAAATAGCAGAGCCTGGAATTCTGAGGGGCTGAAGGGCACCCTGTTCCCCATTTGCTAGTGGCCCTTGGTATTCCCGTAGCAGGCACCCTACCTGTGTGGCTTTTCAGTGACCCGGGTAGGCACTGCTGCAGCAGCAGCTCTGGAGCAGGGAAGGTCTGGGTTTGGTCCGTGTGCAGCCTCTTCCCTGCTGAGCTACCAGGGCTTCTCTGGACCCCTACTGCTCACCTTGCCCCGGCTGCCTGATAATTCCCACCCCGGCCACCAGGAAGATGCATTTGGACAAACAAACTGTGAAGTGCTAGTGTGTTGCCACTGGGACAGGGCAGGGCACCCTAGGAAGGTATATTTCACAGCAATCTCTGGGTATCTGGGACAAGCCTAAACCCTCTCTGATGAAATTCACAGCTTCAGATGCCTTCTGATGGCTCCTGGCCTCTTCCTCTACATGTTCCCTGTTGCTTCTTCATATAAAATGCTTCTTTTGACTGAGTTAAGATCAGAACAGTCCAATAAGGGGATGGACTGCACTGAGAAGTAGTGAGCTTTCTGTAACTAGAGGTGTTTAAGGCAAGGCTGGATAATGCCAGGCAGGAAAGTCACTTATGGCTTAGACTAGATACTGCCAAAGCTCTTTCTGACTCTCTGAGTCTGGGCCATCTGCCCATGGGGGCCACACTCCCCCTGTTCCCTCTGCCTTGGAAATGCCCTGCTCAGATTTGAGGCACTCTACCCCCAGCTCCTCTGCACTACTCTGGGCTGAAAAGCCTCAGCAGCCTCACTGCTTCCCGGGGGTCAGGGCCAGTCCTCCTCACACCTGGGCCTCCTTTCCTGGATGTCCTCCAATGCTTTCATCATGTGATCCCCTCAGGGCCTCAGTCTTTCCACCTGCAAAGTGGAGTTGCTAATGCCTGTCACCCCAGCTTTCAGAGCTCAGTGGGGACAAGATGGCATCAACTTGCAGGCACCCCAGAAACCACCAAGTCCAATTCTCCTCCAAAGACTCTCCTATTCTAGAGATGAAGGACCTGAGGTCTGAGGAGAGGGACATCCTCAAGGCCACAGATGAAGCAGGGGAAGACCAGGCCTTGAATCCAATTTTCTTGCTGTCTAGTCCTGTGCTTGGAGCACACTCAGGTACCAAAGCTGTCTGGCTAAACGTTTATGAACATGACTTTGAGTCTTGCCAATTGCTGGCTGTGTAGCTTGGAGCAAATAATGCCATTTCCTATACTTTAATTTTCCTGTCAGTAAAATATAGTGCCTACTGTGGGGACTGGGTGAGATCCTATGGGTAAGAGAGCAGACCCCTAGGAACGAGGATGAGGAAGGTGGCCCAGGGCGGCCAGTTGGAAATGCTCAGAGACAGGGAGGTGGAGGGGCTGGGCAGTCAATAAGGCTGGGGAGAGGGTCAGCATCTTCAGTGGGTATCCTTGTCAAATTCTGCCTCATCCCACAGGTCTTAGTCAGAGGGCCCTATTCCGGAAGCCCCCCCTAAGCCATAAGCAGAGAGCTGGCTCCTTCTCTCAGGCTTCCTTGCATTTTGTGATACCTGCTGGCAGGAGGGCCTCTCAGGACTGTGGGAGAGACAAACAAACTTGCATTTGAATCCTTACTAGCTGTATGACTGTGGGCAAGTCACTCTTCAGGCCCTAGTTTTCTCAACTGTAAAATGGGGACCAAGAGTGTCAACCCTATGGAGATGCTATAAAAGTAAAGTATGTGGCTTAATATTGAGAATGTGTATAACAAATAGTAATCATTGCTGGCATGATGATGATGATGATGATGATGATGACATTCATTCATTCATTCACTCACTCATTCATTCATTCACTCATTCATTCAAAACCCCTCAATGCACCTTTTCCCTGAGCTCTGGATGGGCACTGGGGACACAGCAAGGGCTCAAGCAGTCCTGACTCCAGGGACAGCAGAGTCTAGTGAGGCGATCAGCCTGCAAACCCACAGTTCCAACCCAATATAGTGTAGGCTACCGTGGGCATCCTACAAGACCCAGAGGAAACACAGAGGCGCCCCCGAGCCCGCCAGGAGGAATCAAGGAAGGCGTTACAGAGAAGGAAGCATTTGAGCCAAGAGCTCAGGGTTGAGTAGACTTTGGTTAGGTGGCCAAGCTGGAGAAAGTCACCCCAGACCGAGAGCACAGCCTGTGCCATGGCCCAGAGGTGAGAAAGATAATGGGACCCCAAAGCAGATAACTGGATGGCTGGAGCATACAGCAAAATCCTGGACCCAAGGCTGTACCAAGATCTTGAGACCATCTCCTCACCCAAATGGCTATGGAGAGCCCTGGCCCTAAAGACCCTACAGGAGAGCACTATCAAGAGTGCTCCCCCCTGGCATTCTAGCCTGAAGGGCTGCATCCATCTCTGTGTCCCCTGCACCTAGGACAGGGTGGCACTGCCCAGGCATTCATAGATATCATAGAATCAGATCCCCTCATGGCCATGCAGATGGAGGAAGGAACCCTTAGAGAGGACCAGGGTCCCCACCCGCTGGGCCAGTTGGGCTTCTCCATTCCACCCACCCAGGTGGGCCCCCGCTGCTGTTTCCCCTTCAGCCTGGTGGACAGTGTCCTCGTCAGAAGAGACTTTGGGCAGGTAAGGCTGGCGGACACCTCTGTCCCCCAGGTTCTAAGCGCTCTCCCCAGGGCAGCCCATGGGCAAATGGCGGCTTTCCACGGGCTCCTCGAAGCCATCCTTGTCTCCTTGACAAAAGGCATCTGGGGCCTGCCAGCCCCACCTCCGCCCGAGCGGGAAATACAATACGCCGATAATGATCTAATATTTATACAACGCCTTTCTACCAGATGCATCCCAACAACGTTTACAAGCTGCCCTCGCTGATGGGGCAATGTATTCCAGATCCTCTGCCCGGCCCCGCCCCCACCCTCTGGTCCCGTCCTATCTCCTGGGTCCCAAGGACCGGCAGAGACTCATAAATCCACCTGAGGGACCGGAGAGGCCAGCTGGGCACGGGGGACCAGCCGTTCTCATCCCCTCTTGGGCACTGCCCTGTGGGAGATAATTTGTGCTCATGACTGGAAAAAAAAACTATCCAGGGGAGAGGCAGGTTTTCAAGTTTGGCCAAAACTCACAGCACCCAGCGAGCCTCTCCCCTGGCCCTCCTCAGCCTCCGACTCAGGGGAGGGCCGAGGGAGGGCCCTGCTGCCCCGGCACAAATGTTCCTCCCCAGTTACTTCCTGCAGGGCCTGCTCCATGAATGAGGATTTGTGTTCATTCCCTCCCCATAAACTGCCCTTGGCCACCAGGGCCATGCTCTGTGTCAGAGCCCCTGACCACCAGCCTCGGACAAAACCTGCTTTGTGAAGTTGGGGTGGAAGACAAACAAATGACTATTACCTTCATTTATCCCTGCCCCTCCCCTTTTTCTCTTGGCCTGGAGTTAAGACCTTTTTTCTCTGTCAACAATCTTGACTTTGTTCCCTGAGAAGGAAACAGCTCCTTGAGGGACTTCCAGAGATGCTGCTTGCAAGAAAACTGCTTGGGAGGAGGGTGAAAAAAGACAGAGGTTACAGGAAATGGCAGACATTTTTTGTTGAATTAAACCATTAGGAGTGACCCCCAAACCCGAGTGAGGCAGAGGGAACAACTGGATACATTTAGGTCAGGACAAGCAGCCAAGTGAGGAGCTGAAACCAATTACCATAAATGAATGTTTCTCTTTTATTCACGACCACCGTGCCTGTTCCCAGGATGCTCTTGGGCGTCTTATAAAAACAGATGAACTCTCTGGTTTTGTTCGGGGAGTTATTAGCTAATGCAACTGTTGGGCAATTTATCAAACATTAGCACATGCTGCGATTAATGACCAAGGAGAAGTCGTCACTGGCTGGCTCAAAGCCGCAGAGGCTGCCTGGACTTGAGGGCTCGGGGTCGGGTCTTCTTGACGGGACCGTTTATTTAGGATGTTGATGTCCTAAAGTAACATCCACTCTCAAAACCCTCCCCTAATGGGTCTTTATGGCCAGGGCTCTGCACAACCACTTGGGTGAGGAGATGGACCTGAGTCCCTGGTAGAGTCTTGGGTCCAGGATTCCACTCTATGCTCCAGCCACCCAGTTATCTGCTTTGGGGTCCCATTATCTTTCTCACCTCTGGGCCATGGCACAGGCTGTGCTCTCGGTCTGGGGTGACTTTCTCCAGCTTGGCCACCTAACCAAAGTCTACTCAACCCTGAGCTCTTGGCTCAAATGCTTCCTTCTCTGTGACGCCTTCCTTGATTCCTCCTGGCGGGCTCGGGGGCGCCTCTGTGTTTCCTCTGGGTCTTGTAGGATGCCCACTGTAGCCTACACTATATTGGGTTGGAGCTGTGGGTTTGCAGGCTGATCGCCTCACTAGACTCTGCTGTCCCTGGAGTCAGGACTGCTTGAGCCCTTGCTGTGTCCCCAGTACCCAGCCAGAGCTCAGTGAAGAGGTGCATTGAGGGGTTTTAAACAAATCAATGACTGTGTGAATGAATGAATGCATGATAAGCAGATCCATATGCAGCAGTGCCCTTCAGTGGCTCCTATGGTCGTAGGCTGTCTTTCTGTCCACCAAAGAAAAGGGATCATGCGTCTCCCAGTGCATACTTCTCTCCATTGCAGAGTTGCAGGAAAATGGCATTCAGCTGAGAGATGTAGAGGAAGAAGACCTGGGTTTGTGGCCTGGTGCAACAACTTTCTCTCTGCAGGTCTCAATCTCCTCATCTGTGAAATGGGATTT
Organism: Cabassous unicinctus; assembly: GCA_029593785.1. Taxonomy (NCBI): domain Eukaryota; kingdom Metazoa; phylum Chordata; class Mammalia; order Cingulata; family Chlamyphoridae; genus Cabassous; species Cabassous unicinctus. Next base: position 15,834 of record JAQZBX010016727.1, on the reverse strand, counting down.
CTTGAGAGGAAAGTTGCAGAGGGTTACACTGGAAAAAGTTAGTGGGTAAAGCGATGGTTTTGGGGACATTCCCAATCCAAAAGGGAAGGTTAGGGAGTGAACCGAGTTATAGCTGCCCTATTGCTGGCCCTTGGATAACTCTGCCTTGAGGAAAGAGATGATTCAGCTTCTTTACAGGCTTTTGGCTAAAATGACCCTTGGTATGGGAGTGGGAAGAAGAGCTGAAGTTCAGTCATGAGCTGCCAGCAACTCCAGCTCAACTCTGTCCCAGCTGTCTGAACTTGGACAATTCATACCACCTCTTGAAGACTTGGTTTTGGGTCCAAGTAAAGGGACAATAAACCTTGCATCCTGGAGGATCACCAATGTCTGGAAAGTGCTGATTCTAGTCCCTGGGCCCAGGAAAGGGTTTCTTTGGATAATAACTTCTATTATTGCCATTAATTATATTAACAAAGGCCACCGGTGTCGGGGAGCGGTAGGAGTGAAGGTCTGTGCTCTTCTCTGTTGCTTCTTTATTTTTGTTATTTTTCTGTTGCTTCTTGATAAGATATTTTATATGTCCCGGTGTGGCAGAAAGAACATTTTTCTTCTCTGCCAGTTCCACCAAAGTGTGTTTCCAACCTAGCAGCGGCCCCTCTGCCAGACTGCAGCGGGCCTGTCTCTGCTGTGCTGCACTGCTTCTGGCTGGCTGGGGCTGCCAGCTGCCAGAAGAGCAGACCACCTTCTCGGATTTTCCGTTTGCTGCTGGGAGAAAGTCGAGGAGGGCGGGCTGGTAGAGCAAATTACAAAGCAGGCTCCAGCTCTGGCTCCTGCTCTGGCAGCGCAGGCCCCTCGTGTGGTGGGCGAGGCCCAAACGGCCGGAAGCAGCAGGCACCCACCCGCCTCAGTAGGCAGGAGCCCCCCAGTACCCTTTGGCAGGCAAGGAGAATGGGGAGGGATGCAGGTCTTCCCGGCTGCAGGAAAGGGCCAAGCCTTTCATTTGAGCTCTGGGACCTCAGGCAGGTTGTTTTGAGACTCTCAGTCTCAGTTTACTCTATCTGTGGAATGGGAACAAACAGAGGTCCTCAGACCCTTATTGCATATCCTTGGAGCCAGGTGTGGTTTGTTGGTCAGATTTTTTCGGATTTCTGGAAAGTAATGTTGTGTATACCATACTTTACAAGGTACTCCCAGTGGGTTCAGGGCACAGCTTGTAAACAAATGCATTACTATTTCTATAGTGAAATGTATGAACATTCACAGTAAGTGGGATTAGTAAAGCCCATAAATAGCCTCATGTAGGTTCAGGTCGGTTTTTTGGACACTGGCCTGAACACTTGGTGCTGTAAATGTCTGGAAAAGTTTAAGCTTCTTGGATTTCGGAATCTTGGATAAAAGGCTGTGGACCTTTACTGTCTATGCTGTAGAGTTGTTACAAAGAAAACAAGGGAAGTATTGGTTCCCCCAGACAGTGGTTCTCCACCATGACTACCCACTGGAATCACCAGGGGAGCTTCATAAAACGCTGAAGCCCAGACCCCACCCCAGGCAGCTTGGATCAGACCCTGCAGGGGTGCAGCTCTGGAAGCGATGCTTCAAAGTGCTCTTCAGGGGATTTTTAAAAACAGCTTTATTCACATACCATACAATTCTTCCACTTAAAGTGTGCATGGCAATGGTTTTTAGTACATTCACAGAGTTGTGCAGCCATATCATGATCAATTCTAGAACATTTTCGTCAACTCAGAAAGAAACCCCATACCCTTTAACTCTACTCCCCAATCCTTCCACCCTATCCCCTGGTAACCACTAATCTACTTTCTGTCTTTACAGATTTGTCTATTCTGGATGTTTCATATAAATGGAATCACATAACATGTGATCTTTTGTGACTGGCTTCTTTCACTAAGCATGTTTTCAAGGTTATCCATGTTGTAACATTTGTCAGTACTCCATTCCTTTTTATGGCCGAATAATATTCCATTGTATTAATAGGCCACATTTTGTTTATCCATTCATCAGTTGCTGGACATTGGGTTGTTTTCATCTTTTAGCTGTTATGATTAATGTTGCTATGAACATTTATATACAAATTTTTGTGTGGACATATGTTTTCGTTTCTCTTGGGTATATACCTAGGGGTGGAATTGCTGGGTCCCATGGTAACTCTATGTTTAATCATTTGAGGAACTGTCGGATTGTTTTCCAAAGTGTCTAAACCATTTCACATTCCAATCAGCAGTGTATAAAGTTTCCAATTTCTCCACATCCTTACCAACACATATTATCTGACTTTTTGATTATAGCCATCCTACTAGGTGTGTAGTGATTTCTCATTGTGGTTTTGATTTGCATTTCCCTGATGACTAATGAGGTTGAGCATCTTTTCATGTGCTTTTTGGCCATTTGTATATCTTCTTTGCTTAGATCCTTTGCTTATTTTGAAAAGTGGATTATTTGTCTTTTTATTATTGAATTGTAAGAGTTCTTTATATAGTCTAGATACAAGTTCCTTATCAGATATGTGCAAGTATTTTCTCCCATTCTGTGGGTGGTCTTTTCACTCTGTTGATAGTGTCCTCCGAAGCACAAAAGTTTTAAATTTTGGTGAAGTCCAATTTATCTATTTTTTCTTTTGTTGCTTATGCATCTGGTGTCATATCTAAGAATCCATTGCCAAATCCTGTGCTTTCTTCTAAGAGTTTTATAGTTCGGGCTCTTACATTTAGGTCTTTGATCCATTTGAATTAATTTTTGTATGTGTAAGGTAAGGTTCCAATTTCAGCCTTTTGTATGTGGACAGCTATCTGTCCTTCCTCGGGTGAGGCATGTAAAATTTGAGAGCCACTGCTCTAGATTGTCAACCCCAGGAAGGCAGAGTTCCTGTTTGCTATATCCTTGGCACTGACTACAGCAGCACAGGAATGAATGAATGGATGGATGGATGGATGGATGAGTGATATCATCACTCCAGGGAAGGCAGATATGCCATGAGTCAGACTCTGAACATCACGTCAGAAAGAGGGAGGTGTTGATGGAGACCAAGCTGTCTTCTGGGGACAACTCCTTCTCAATGTGACAGAGCTGGTCCAAGCCTCTTTTGACAAACTTTTGGTGATGGGAAGCTCCCTCCCTACAGAGCTAGTTATTGGGGAGGGGTCTTTTGCTCTAATGGAAAGTTCTTCCATGCACAAAGCTGAAACTTGCCTCCTTGTAGCTTCTTCCACTTTCCCCATCCCTTGCTTTGTCCTCTGAAGCCTACCCAGTGCTTCAGCTTCCTCAGCTCTGGGCCAGCCCTGGATATGAGATGATGAGGGTGACTGCAGTTTCCTCTCCTGCAGGCTGAGTAATATCCACTCCTCACGGGGTAGGGTTTTCAGCCCCTCACATCCTGACCATCTCTTCTGCATCCAACCCAGCTGTCTCTGTTGTGCCAAGGGGCAGGCCCAGGACCTGATTCAGTCCACCAACTGGGATTTAACCAACCAGTTTGGAGAGAAGTAGGTCTGTTCCCTCCCTTCTTTTGAACCCTCAGCCTGTTAATACAGTTTTGGCTCACACTAGCTCTTTTTAATTAACTCCAATATACCTCTTGCTCAGATAGACCTTTTTTTAATTAATTAATTAATTAATTTATTTATTTATTTTATTTATTTATCCCCCCCTTGCTGCCTGTGCTGCTGTGTCCATTCGCTGCGTGTCTTCTCTGTGTCTGCCCATCTCCCCCTTGCTGTGAGGTCTTGCCACATCAGCCCACAGCGTCGCGCGAGCCGGCCTGCCCTCACAAGGAGGCGCCGGGAAGTGAACCCGGGGCCTCTCATATGGTAAACGGGTGCTCTATCCATTGCGCCACACCCGCTTCCTGCTGTGAGGTTGCTGCATCAGCCCACCGCACCGCTCAGGCCGGCGTGTCCTCACAAGGAGGCCTCTGGACGCGAACCCGGGCCTCCCATATGGTAAATGGGGGCTCTATCCACTGAGCCACACCTGCTTCCCTGGTGGTTTACTTTTAGTCAGCGTGGTTTAACTCAATTCAATCCAATCCAATTCAATTCAGTTCATCCAATTCAATTCAATTCATTATAACAAACTCGACATACTTCCAACCCTCTTAGATGGCATTGTCCACTTATTCATTTATTCACCCAGTGATTCCCTTACTCACTCATCATGGTATTCAAATATTTGTTCGCTCACTCATTTCCTCATTCATTCATTTGCCCAGATATCTGCATGGTCCACTTCCATACTTCCTGACCTCTTTCAAATGTTTTTCTCAAATGTCACATTTGTTGTGAGGCCTCCCCTGCTCTACCCCCCACCATAGGATTGGCCATTTCTCTGGTTTGCTTTTCTCCATAGCATCTTCCTAATATACTATCTAATTTTTTTTTCCTGTACATGGTTCTTTCTTTTTTTTTTTAATATATATTTTAAAAGATGCTTAGATTACATAAATGTTACACAAAAATTACAAGGATTCCCATGTTCCCCACCTCCCACACCTCCCATAACCTCCCACATAAACATCTTTCATTAGTGTAGCACATCACCTGCAATGGATATACACATCCTGGGGCTTTGCCACTAAGCATGGACCATAGTTCACACTGTAGACCACACTCTCTACAGCTTCCTCAGCTTGCACAGTTCTGCATGGTATATACTGATGTAAAATGGCCTGTATCTGTCGTTGTAATGTCACTCAGGATAATTCCCAAGTCCTGAAAAAGGCCCTGTATTACAACTGCTTTTCCCTTCCCTGCCCCAAAAGTGTCCAGTGGCCACTGTCTCCACCTCACTGTTGTAATTTCTTCCATTACTTGAATCACAATATGTCTACAACAGAATACCAGTGAGTCCACTCTAGTTATTCATTTAATTTATTTTTAAAAATTTTGGTCTCCTTAAAGCCTTTTTTTTAAAAAAAAGATTTATTTATTTACACACACACACACACACACCCTTGTTTTGCACTTGCTGTCTGCTCTCTGTGTCTATTCGCTGTGTGTTCTTCTGTGTCTGCTTGTCTTCTCTTTAGGCAGCACTGGGAACTGATCCTGGGACCTTCCAGAGTGGAGAGAGGTGCTCAATCTCTTGTGCCACCTCAGCTCTCTGGTCTGCTGCATCTCTTATTGTCTCTCTTCTGTGTCTCTTTTTGTTGCGTCATCTTGCTGCGCCAGTTCTCTGCACAGGCCAGCACTCCTGCGTGGGCCAGCTCTCCGCTCGGGCCAGCTTGCCTTCACCAGGAGGCTCCAGGAATGGAACCCTGGACCTCCTATATGGTAGACGGGAGCCGAATCACTTGAGCCACATCCATTTCCCTAAATCCTTTAATTTGCTAATATGCACCAAGAGTTTCCAAGAAAGGGTTGTAATGTCAAACTGCATTTCAGAAACATGTTTGTATAATCTTTTTTTTCCTTTTTGTAATATTAAACTTTATTTTTAGAGAAGTTTTAGAGTTACACCAAAAGTATAGGGAATTCCCATATAAACCGCCCCTCCCTGTTTCCCCTATTATTGACCTCTTAGATTAGTGTGGTACATTTGTTATAGCTGATGAACCAATATTGAAGCATTGTTACTAACCAAAGTCTATAGTTTACTACAGTAAACTTATAGTTACTTTGTGCTGTACAGTCCCATAGGTCTTGACAAATGCTTAGTCATGTGTCCATCATTGCAGTATCACACAGCAGAATCTCAGTGCCACAAACATGCCCCGTGTTCCACCCAGTCATCCCCCGCCCTCCTTTCTGAACCCCTAGCAGTTATTTGTTTTATTTATTGTCTGACTCTGTCAACTAGAATAAATGGAGATTTTGTCTATTGATTTTATTACTAGATCCTCAGTTCCTAGGAGAGTGCCTAGCACCCAAGGGGCTCAATAAATGTTGATGGATCAAGAAATCCACTCATTTATTCATTCACTCACTCATTCATTCAATAAATGCAGCTCTGAGAGTCTGCTGGAGGGAGAATTCCTTTGTAAGAGGGTCAGATTCAAGAGAGCTGCTTGGGATGGAGAACTGTGGACTAAACTTTGAAGGCTGGGGACGCTTCTGTTGACAGAGAAATTGATAGGTGGCAGGTAGTGCATTTCAGATTGGTGGGGCAGCTAGTGCAAAGCCAGTGAGAAAGTGTAGGGAGGGAGGGTTGGAGGTCAAATTGTGGGGCTTCACTGGATGGTGGAGTGAAGAAACTGACTTGTTTCTACGGACAGCATGGAGTCAACAGAGGGTTTCAGTCAGAGGAGAAAAAGATCAGATCTGCCTTTTTTATTATTTTTCTGGCCCAGGGTGTGGGATTAAAGGGAGGGGCAGGTTGGGGGGCAGGGAGCCCTGATCAGAGCCTGCTGCGATGGTCCAGGAGAGACTGCTGGGGACTTGGCCAAGGCCATGGTTGAGGATGGAGACTGGGGTACCCGTTTGAGAGATGTTCCTGAGGCCTGATGGTGGGATTTGGTGAGTAATTGGCTGTGGGGCTGAAGGCGAGGCTTCTCTGAGGTTGTGCATTGGAGCAACTGAATGTAAGGTGATGTCATTAACCAAGGGGGGCAATGGGGGCTGCAAGAGGAGAGGGAAGGATGACAGCTTCAAGACTGCCCTTTCCAAAGCAACTTTCAATTACAGTTTGACCCACATTTTTTTGTGTTGATTTTATTTTTGATTCATGTTGTCTGCTTCTGCCAAGTGCCAGAAGAAGAGGGGTTTTGGTCACTTCATCCATCTTTGCTTTCTTACATCTGGGTGCCTGTGAAATGTGGCTTCTTGGTAGGGATATGAAAGGGCTTACACAATGGAAGACCAGCCCATGAGCTTTCCTTTGCCGTGGTCAGTGTGGGCTGTGGGGAGACCGGGGTGGGAGATGAAGCATTAACATTTGACATTTGGACCAGATTGCCTCCAAATGATTGTCTGCCCATAGAAAATTATAGATAAGCCTGCTTTGGAATTTTGAGCAAGCATCAGTCACAGCTGCAAAGCTATGGGATTTTATGTGCAATTACAGTCGGGAGAGGAGCAGCTGGGAAGACTTCCTGGGGGAGGAGTCTTTGAAGAGCTGTTCCTGGGTAGAGTAAGCAGCCCTGCTCTTTGGAGCCCCTGAGGGAGGGCCCAAGGAGGCATATCTAAAGCATGAGGTAGACCCTCTTGCAGTTAGATTTTTCCAAGGGCAGGATGGGTTGATTTTGGAAGAAGTGAGCTCCCTGATTCCTAAAGGTGCAAGCAGAGGCTGAACAGCCAACTATTAGGGAGGATGTAAAGTGGCTTTTTGTTCCAGGCGGGTAGCTGATGTGCTTTCCAAGACTCATATCCTAAGCTGCTAAGAGATTTCAAAGATTGAACATGTCACATCATAACCCTTCCCTCCCCCGACCCTGGGATACCTCCTCCCCACAGACTCAAACCTATGACCACGAATGATGGGAATTCAGGTGTCAAGAATAATTCATGATAAAAGTGTTCTAACTAATGAATGGCATAAAGGAGACAGCATGTGATGTCACCCACCCTTTTGCAGTATCTGATGAATTAATGAATCTAGATATGGAGCCTCATGGGCTGCTAACATCCCCCCAAAGAGACACAGTCAGACAGGTTCCCATCTCAGTTGATGTGTCATTTCCTGATCAGCCCCACTTTGGATGAGAATTGGTGTGAGTCCAGGTTGGGGAAAGGTGGGGAACTGGGTGCCATGAGAGGCCAGAGACCACCTCATCTTTTCTGTCCCACCATCTGGCAGTAAAGCTCTGGGAAGCTCAGGATGTCCCTTGGGCCTCTGGGCCTCCTGGGAGAGGTGCTAATTGGTTTCCAGCAGAGATAGAACATCAGGGATATATTTAGAAAAAAAAACAAAATTAAAGTTGTAATCCCTTGGCGTGGGCAACAGAAGGGTTCTGGAGTCTGCTCAGTGGCTCTGAGTTTTATAGTCTGGTGAGCAGGGAGCCTGACCCTTGTCCTGTGCTGGGGGCAGCCGGAAGGCCACCAGAATCATGCACGTGTGCAAGTGTGTGTGTGTGTGTGTGTGTGTGTGTGCAAGGGTTCAGATGAGGGTTCTCTGGGATGGGCCAGGCAGGGGAAGCAATGGAGAAGCTCAACCCTGGGAACCGGGACCCTCAGCTCTGTCCTGAACACTGCTGGGTGGCTTTAGGAAGCTGCATGACTTCTGTGGTCCTCTGCTTTTTCACCAGAAAAAATGAGGGGGTGGAATAAGATGGTTCCAGGGTCCCTCCCAGCTTTATTTATTCTAAACTGCAAGGTTTCTAGGGCTCACATTACTTTGGCCAAAGATCTTCCTTTCCAGCCTATACCCACACCTCCCTCCTGGGGCAGGTACTGACAGCCGCAACCTCTAACTTTCTCATTTCCTAGAATCTTTGACAGGAAGGGGCACCTCCAATGTTTTCTACTCATTCCCAGAGCCTCTGGTGCCCACACACCCTGAGAGAATTAGAAAAATGTACCCTGAGAGGCACAGCCCAGCATGCTCCCACTTTAGCTGGTGGAGAATGGATGGTGTCTGTGCACATTGGAAAGAGGAGGCCTTTTTTCCGAAGACACAGGCTCGTGGCAGTGCACATACCTGGGGGACAGAAGAAGAGCTGAATTTCAGCCCCCACTCACCTCCTGGCCCGGTGGACAACCTGGACAACTGCTTGTGGGGGCCTGTTCATAAAGGTGTTACTGACCTGAGTTCCTGAAGGGACCATTCTTGCTCCCACAGAGGAAAACACAAGCAAAACTGAGAGAGGCTCTCAGAGAAGTTCTTCCCATGTGAGTCTCCAGTGCCTAGCCCAGAGCTTGGGAGAGAGTAAGAAGAGGGCTTAATGGGTCATTCTAAATCAGGGGTTCTTAACCTTTTTTTTGTTCCACAGACCCCTTTGCCAGTCAGGTGAAGACCACAGACCCCTTCTCAGAGTGTAGTGGCAGATAGTTTTATGACACTCAACATTGGAGATCAGAGAAAATAAAAATAATAACTTGACTTTTTTCAATTCAAGCTCATGGACCCTTGAAATGGTCCATGGATCCCTGGTTAAGAACCCCTGCTCTAACAGTCCCCCAAGTGCAGGGGCAATGACTGGCAAAGGAGGATGGTCCATTGATGGGCCCTTGATATTGACTACTATGCTTATGAGCCTTTGCTCTTGAAATTGAAACTTAGCCTAGTGTTGTGGCATGCCTAAGAGTTGCCTCCTGAGAGCCTCCTTCTTGCTAAAATGTGGTCTCTCTCTAAGCAAAACTCAGCATATATATGCATTACCTTCCCCCCAGCGTGGGACATGACTCCTGGGGATGAGCCTCCCTGGCACCGAGGGATTACTACCGTACACCAACTAGCAATGCAGCTGGAAAAAGACCTCAAATAAAAGGGGAAAAGGTAAAGACAAATGAGTTTATATGGCTAAGAGATTTCAAAATGAGTCAGGATGTCATTCCAGAGGTAATGCTTTTGCACATCTCAGCAGGATCTCATAGACTGCCAAAGTGAATACTACCCCCAAATAGTGGGGCTCCTGAGGGCTCTGGAGACACCTAGTTCCTATGGTCAGGGCAGATAGCTCCGGAGTTTGGTGTCTTGCCAGTGGGCCCTACTTTGGAGTCTGTGCTCCTGAGAGTGACAGAGTTGGACTCAGTTATGGCTTCCCGACACATGGCTCACCTGTCCCTTCTATTTGAACCTATACTTGGTGATGGAGATTGTAGGTGTACGTCCAAGAGACTTGAATCTTTGGGCTAGCCATGTGCCAGCTGGGCCCTCAGCCTTAGCGGAGTTGCAACACCTACTCTCCAGTTTGTTGGACTCACCTAGGACAACTAACAAGGAGGTGAGTATTGACAACCACCATACCAAGGAAACAAGAGAGCCTACAACTGCAAGGAAGAGAGTCCCATCCATTGGCTGTGTGGGATTGAAGCTCCCTCTCAATTAGAGGTGGAGTGGACATCACCATCCTAGAATCTTCATGATTGGGGAATGAACTATGGACTAGAGTGGACTTACTGGTATTCTACTATAAACTTATTGTGATTCTAGCAATGGAAAAAATTACATCATTGATGTGGAGGCAGTGGCCACTGGAGGTTCTGAGGGCAGGGAGAGGGAAAAACAAGTATAATATTAGAGCTTTTCTGGGACTTGGGAATCATCCTGAATGACATTGCAATGGCAGATATAGGGCATTATATATCTTCCCATAACCTGCAGAATTGTGTGGGAGAGAGTGCAAACTACAATGTGAACTATGGTCCATGCTCAGTGGCAGTGCCTCAGGATGCGTTTATCGATTGCACTGAATGTGCCACACTAAGGAAAGATGTTGTTTATGTGGGAGGGTGTGGGAGGTGTGAGGCGTGGGGCATATGGGAATCCCAATATTTTTTGTGTAACATTTATGTAATCTAAATACCTTTAAAAAAAATAAAAAAATAAATTAAAAAATAAAAAGAACCCCTGCTCTAAATCATGTTACCAATTTAGCTGGGACCCTAATGCACGCTGTTGCCATCCTTGGGGATTCCCCAGATTGGACGGTGCTTGAATTCCTCATTTGGCTTCTTCAAACCTTCTTCCATCTCCTCAGACCTCCCACCCCAACCCTTTATGGCCCCCTCGACCCAGCAAGCCGAATGATCTCCTATTCAAGGAGAAACAGAAGCCAGCACCTGCAGCCCTCCTCAGCTTCTTGCCACCAAATCGCCGAGCCTCCCTGCCCCGCACCCACCAGCACTCCTCCTCCCTCACCATCTCCAGCCATGCAGGCCTTCTCAGCATATTCTGGATTTCCCCGCCCCCACCTCTTCCCCTACCTAGCTCCTCTACTCACCTCTAGGGCTCCCTTTAGCTTAACTTCCTCCTAGACCAAGGGGAGGTGATGGGAGCAACTCTGGCACTCTGGCCAGGAGAGGTCGGTCTGTTACAGACTCCTGCTACTTTGGCATTTTTTTCCTAATACTCAGTGCACGTGCAGCTTACTTCTTTAGTTTCTCTCCTTCTCCCATAGCGTTTAGGCTGCTCAAGGCAGGGATGGGATCTGTCTTCTTCATTATTTACTCCAATCCCAGTGCCTAGCCCCAGCCTGGCATGGGAAGGGGATGGGGCATGGGATGTCTTGTGGCTGAAGGGATGAGTGACTGTGTGTGTGAAGTGAGGTGCAATTAGTCTGCGAATGAATGCTCTGAGCTTGCTTCCCTGGACCTCATTTGGAGCATGGATGCCTGGGTCCCCGCGGGGCAAAAGTAGAAGGCACACTACAGAACAGACCCATCCTGCTCATCTCCAGTTTAGGAAGCTGAGATCTGGAGAGAGCAAGCAAGGAATGAGCCTGCCTGAGGTCAGGCAGCAGGGGAGTGGCAGAGCCTGAGTTCAACCCGGGGGTCCTAGCTCTGGCCCGGACCCAAGGGAGGGGCAATTCAAGGGACAAGGTCCTCAGTAGCAGCTACTAATATACTAAGTGCCACCTCCAGGTGCAAAGCACTCTGCAGTTTCCAGAAGGCCATTAGTGCACCTCACACTGCATCCTCACACCAGCTCCGTAAGGCAGGCCGCACATGGCTGACTATCCCCAGTGCTCAGAGGAGAAACCAAGCCCAATGCCTCTCGTGTGTGCTGGGGCTGCTGCTTCCTTCCTGTGTCTCTGGGAAGAATACCTCAAGCTCTGGAAGGGTCTATGCAAGTGAGCAGCCCCCAAACCTAAGCTCTGTCTTCTTCATCATTTACTCCAATCCCAGTGCCTAGCCCCAACCTGGCATGGGGAAGGGGATGGGGCATTAGCTTTATGGTAAATGTGATTTTTAAAGCATGCATGCGTGTGCATGTGTGTGTGCACATGCGTGTGCGTGCGTGTGTGTGTGTGTGATGTAGGAAGGTTTGGCATCAGACAAGGGAGGAGAGGGAGGCTAGGTCAGGCACGGAGGCGGGATGACTGCAATGCCAGGGTAAGGAGTTTGGGCTTTGCCCAGCCCAGAGGGGACCCAGGGATATCATTCGATCTGGGGGTGACATTCTCCAAGTGGGGTTTGGGAAGGCTCTTCTGGTATGTGTTCAGGGTGGATTGACAGGTGTGAGTCTGAGGCAGGGATGGGGGAGGTGTGAGGATGAGTTCTCTCCTCTGCTGGGTGGGGGACTAGCGGGTTGCTGGGATAGGATGGAGGTAGTGGGGGTGAGTTCTGTAGGAGCACTACCAGCCTGCAGGCTGGGGAAGAACAGTGAGCTTATATTTTGGGGAGCCACACAGTAGCCCACCAGCATCTGGCCTGGGCCTGGGCCACCTCAGCACACACGCTCCTCTAATAAATCCCACCCAGGGCTGTCTCCACAAGGCCCGGACCGCTGGGGAAGGGAGAAGGCGTGGCAGGGCCAGGCTGGGGGCACCGCTGGGAGCTCCCATCAGGGGGGTGCATCAAGGTCACCCTCCACCGTGAGGGCTACAGGCAGCCAGTGAGAGAGTGACAAACTTGGGGTACCTGTGAGAGGTGTGCAAGAGTAGGAGGCTGTGTGTATATGTACAAGAGGGTATGTCTAGAGTTGTGTGTAAAGCTGAGTGTGGGTGGGTGTGAGACTGTGAGACCAGGTGTGCATGAGTGTGAGACTGTGTGCAGCAAGGAATGTGTGTGTGTGTGTGTGCATGTGGAACTCAGTGCAGGGTGGGTGGGTGTGTGTGTCAATGAGCCCGTGAAGTGAACGTGAACACTCATGAGTAACTCTGTGGTGTGTGTGAGATTGTGGTGTGTGTGAGATTGTGGTGTGTGTGGTGTGTGTGAGATTTTGTGTGTGTGTACACACCCAGGAGCAATGCAGAGGCAGGGGGCACACTGGGAGAACAGACCTGCTTTCTGGGGATCCCAGGTCTCTCTGCCAAGCAGTTTTCTCGAAAGACTCATTGGAAGAGGGTGGAAGGAAAGTAGGGATGGCTTAGGGGCTGGAAGTGAGGACCCGTGTCTGCACGCAGCAGCCCTTCTTGCTCAGGGCTGCAGGACCCTCAGAGCCCTCCCCTCCTGGACCGATGCGCACGCCCAGCCCACAGCAATCAGGGTCTACAGGCCCTGCCGTGCTGCCTCCCCGCCAGGGGCTCCACCCGTAGGGCCTGCTGGCTCCACCTTGTGCTATTCTCCATCATGTAGCTGAGTCCAGTCCTGGGGCAAAGACGGCTCAGGAAAGCTTTGCCGAGTGAGTGACTTTTGGAGCTGGCAGCAGCCCTAGCTGTCGGCTGGGGCAGGGACTTAAACCCCAGTTTGGCTCATTCTATGTGGGAGACAGCCCAGTGCTGAAAACAAAACCCTTACTGGGGTTGGAGGTGGGCAGGAGATATGGCCTAGAGGCCCAGCTCTATCATGAACCTGCTGTGTGACCTTGAGTAAGTCCCTTTCACTGTCTGGGCCTCAATCTTCTCTCTGTACGATGGGTGGATTGGTCTGGATGTTCTCTCATCTTGAGCTCAGAGGAACAATGAAGCCTAGCTGATCTCCATGCTCCAGAGACAAAACTCTCATGACCCAGTTGAGCAAAATTTCAGTTGATTTTCATTATTCATAGTAGTTATGTTCTAGAAAGTTGCCACAAACACTGAATTAGCGAATATTGAACCATAGCTCTTAGGGGAAATACAGGGTTAGGTTCCTGCAAGTCTCTGGTCATAACATTTTTGTCAACTGATTAATACAAACCTTGTTCTATGTGTGTTTCTGTTTAAAGACACTTTACTTAATATATATTATTGGCTCATTAACCCTGAATTCAGAGCCTACAGCACCTTACCTCAGGCCTGAAGGAAGCTTATCTAATACATGTATTTCCTCTGTGAAGACACGTCAGTCTTTTTGCACTTAGGAACACTAGACAGCACTGCACTTGGGGGCCATTTTCAACAGCAAAATCACACACACACACACAAAGCATAAAAATGTGAAAAACGTGGCACTAAACTGTGAAAAGGACACTTGTTTATAGTATGAAAGCTAAAACGAGAAGGCAGTGTTTCCTTGTCCAACCTCAGCTGGGAATGTGCATGTTGGGCGACTGAAATTTTTGCTGCTCTGTGCATGTCCACAAATGACCATGAAAGTGCTGCGAGTATTGATTTCAGGGTTGCACGTATATTGTAGGGTGTAGGCCAATTTGCAAATAAGGGATCTGTGAATAAGGAGGCTGGACAGTAAATCTTGGTGCTCCGGAGGGCAGGTGCTGATGGTCCAGCTCAGGCCTGGCACACAGTAGGTCCTCAGAAAGTGCTTGATGGTGGATGGGAATGGTGATTCATCACCTCTGGGGCAGAGGGAGATTGGGCTAGGGGACAGACTCCAAGCCCAGGCTCTGGGAGAGGGAGGGAGAAGGGGAACCAGCCCCCTCACCCCCCCACTGTGGGTGGATGGCCAAGTGCCAGGTACTGCCTTGGGCACTTTCTTTTGGTTTCCTGTTAAATCCTCACAACTTACTAGCCCCCACTTATCAGATGGGGAAGCAGAGGTTCGGGGAGGGAACCGAAGAGAGCAGCCAGCAGCAGACGCGGGCCTGTCTTCGCAGAGGGTGGGAAGAGCCCAGGCGGGGCTGGCAGGCCCCAGGCAGCCCCAGCACCCTCCTGCCCCGTGTCCCCCCGCCGGGCAGCCAGCCGGGGGCTGACCCCTCCGAGCAGGGCAGAGGATTTTCACAGCGCAGCTTCCCGAGAGAGCCGGATTAAGGGGAACTGCTCGGGTGGGCTAGAGCCAGGGGCCAGGGGGAGGCCGGGCGGAAACCCAAAACCTCCGCAGCTGTTTCCAGTTTGCCGCCCTGGCTGGACCGCGGAGGGGTGCGCGGCAGAGAGAGGAAGGCGGCGCGAACCTCAGAGCGCTGCGCCCTCTGGCTCCCTGTCTTCTTTCTCGTCCTCTCTGACTCTCTGAGTCTGTGGGTCTCTGGCCCGTGGCTTTTCCCTGATTGCCTCTTTATGTCGTGGTCTTTCTTTCGTGGAGATGCTGGCTTCTCTTCACCACAGGCTTTCGGATTGGCCCTGCCCTGAGTTCCTGCTGCCTGTGCTGGACATGGCCTCACCCTTGCCCTGGCCGGGAAGGGGTTCTGCAGGCCAGGAACAGAGTGGTTTAGGAAGCCCAGGCTCAGAGCTCAGCGTCAGGACAATAGAGGGTCCATACTGGGAGTCGGCCCTTGACCTCTCAGCTGGCTCTTCTCCTTCATGCTGCAGGCCCTCCTGAATTGGGCATCTCCTCTGCCTGCCCCCACCCTCCCCACTCCCAGGCCCAGAGCATGGGAGTCATAGTATACTCCAGGCAGAGGGCAGGAAACCTCTGTTTTGCCATGGTCTCAAAGTCTTGCTCTCAGGAGCCAAGCCCTGGAGACAGCTCAGATAGGGTTGGGACGATAGCAGATGAGGGAGAGCCTGGATTCTGGAGTCAGACAGACCTGGGGGGACATTCCCCTCTGTTGCTTAATTAGCTGTGCTACATTAAGCCAGAGACCCTGAGCATCAATTATCAAATGACATGGTTCTTGGGAAACAGCAGTTATGGTGCTTGGTGTAGAATCGGCCTAAGGACACAGGAGTTGCTGCTCCATTCCTCTCCAGTTCAAGATTCCATAGGACTCCACCACTCTCCTGTTCTAATGCCTTCCATGGCTCCCCAGCACCTATAGAAGAAAATCCAAACCCCTCTATTGGCAGTCCAGGCCTCTGATGATTGCTGCCAAATTTGTCCTTCTGTACTTATTTCATGATCACTCTCCTTAGTACATTTGAGGGCAGCCAGAACAGCAGGCTTCACGTTCTCCCACAGCCTTGCCTTCCTCAGGCAGGAACCATCACCAGTAACATCTTTCCTTCAGCCTTCTACATGGCCACTTTTTTTTTTTTTTTTTTTTTTT
>JAQZBX010016726.1:0-36217 GCA_029593785.1 Cabassous unicinctus | reverse complement strand
TTACAGAGGAGATAGGTTCAGATGTTCATTTGTTGTGATATTAAGAACCTATTACTGGGGAAGGGGGTGTGGCTCAATGGATAGAGCCCCCGTTTACCATATGGGAGGCCCGGGTTCGCTTCCCGAGGCCTCCTTGTGAGGGCATGCCAGCGGCCTGAGCGGTGCGGTGGGCTGATGCAGCAACCTCACGGCAGGAAGCGGGTGTGGCTCAATGGATAGAGCACCCGTATACCATATGAGAGGCCCTGGGTTCGCTTCCCGGGGCCTCCTTGTGAGGGCAGGCCGGCTCGCGCAGCGCCTTGGGCTGATACGGCAAGACCTCACAGCAAGGGGGAGATAAGCAGACACAGAGAAGACACGCAGCGAATGGACACAGCAACACAAGCAGCAAGGGGGGGATAAATAAATAAAATAAATAAATCTTTAAAAAAAAGAAAAAAAAAGAACCTATTACAGGAAGTGGCTGTGACTCAAGCAATTGAGCTCCCGTTTACCATATGGAGGACCTGGGTTCGATCCCCAGGACCTCCTGGTAAAAAAAAAGAAAAGAAAAAAGACGTAAGTGATGCCTCAGGTTAAATGGTCAACAAAACAGTCCCTATCTTAAGGAATCTGTTGGGGCAAAAGCCAAGATGAAAGAAAAACAAGTCATTAAACCTGTATATGCTTTTTTGTGAAACTAAATGAAATAATGTGTGTCATACTCTTCCTAGCACATAGAACTCATTAAATTTTAGCTTCTCCAAAATATCAATTCAACATATTTTACCAAAATTTAAAAAGAAGAAAAAAGTGTCCCTCCTCCTTCCATCCCAATTTTCCTCAGTGATAACCCATTTTCCCAGTAACCCAGGGTTTTGAATCCTCCTACAACCAATTAGCTGTATGGTCCTGTCATTCTATCTCTACAACATCTCTTGTATCTCTTCCCATCTCTCTTTGCTCACTCTTGTCACATTCAGAAAAATCTGAAGCTCAACATTTGGACTTGCCAGAAGCTGATGACAGGAGGGGAAGCTGCCTCAGTCAGTCAGTACTCTCAGAATTTTAGAGGGCAAAGAAGGTTTTTTCCCTGGACCTTGGACAAGAAGTGGGTCAGGAGAGAGAGAGAACACAAGAGAGCCAACTGCATTGGATTGTCTTAGATCCCTTCTGAAAGGGGGGCAAACAGACCTCAGCATGGGCAAGCGGCAGGTGCCACTATATGGGTAGGGGCTGAGGAAGAAAAAAGCAACAAACTAAAAAGAATATATCACCCACCAGCACCTAGGAAACTGCAAGCAAGAAGCCACAACTATTGGGGAGAAGGCATCTCCAAAGAACCTACAAAGTAAAGCTTAACCATCTGCCTTGCCCAGAAAGCACAACTCTGCTCATGACAATTCTCTCTAGGTAAGCATTTTCTTGCTCCCCTTTCTCTGCCTGACATGCCAACCTTGGGGATTCATAAACTATGTTTATCACGATGACTGGAGAGGAAAGAGAAGCATTAGGTGAAGAAAGAGGAAGCCCACCACTTTCTCTTCTCTGCATATTTCCTCCTCTCTGTCAGGCCTCAGTTGGGGAGGAGGAAAAGCCTCAGTGTTAAATCAAGTTCAGTGTTGTTTGCTATAACATAGGAATGGACATTTTAAATACTTGTCTTACCTAAACATAACCAATGACTTAGAGGGTATGGCAGTTTGATATTACTTATTCCAAAAAGATATATTGATTATGTTTGTAAACTGGTCTGTTCCTCTGGGCTTGATACCCTTTGATTGTATTAGATTCAGCTGAGATGTCTTTGATTAAATTATGTTAAGATTAGGGCTTTGATTTGACCATGTCAGTAGAATGTGACAGTCCCCACCCCCTTGGTGGGCTATATAAACAGGCATTAACTCAAGGAGAACACAGAAGTAGATACACAGAGAAGTTGTACAGAGGAAGAGAAACAGCTCCATAGACACAGTAGAGACACTGGGAAGAGAGGTGAGCCATTCACCTGATAGTTTACAGCTGACCTTGTGAAGAGACCAGAGCAGCTGAGCCCCAAAAGAAACTAGCCCCAGGAAGAGAGATAAGCCCTATGCCAACCTACAGCTGAGATCAGAAGAAGCTGGACCCACGGAGCCTTAAGAGGGAAGAGGAAGGCTGAACCCTCACAGACGTCGCCTGCCATCTTGTTTCAACATGTGACAACAGAGTTTGGTGAGGAAGTAACCTTGAGTTGGACTCTTTAGGGCCATGTAACTGTAAACTTTTACCCCAAATAAATACCCTCTATAAAAGCTAACAGATTTCTGGTACTTTGCATCAGCACCCCTTCGGCTGACCAATACAGATGGACAGAGAGAAGTAAAAGTCAAGGTGCTTTATAATTGCATCCTATGAGTCATGTTTGTTCAAGGTTACAGCTAAATAAGTACTCAAACAGGGTTAGCTGTTTATATCACCTTTGTATCCCCTTATGTTTTACAGTGTCTTGAACATAGGAAGTGCACATTTATTTATCCATTCAAACAGTTATTGAGCAACTACTTATGTGCCAGCCTATTTGCCGGGAACCAGGAATTGAGATGACAATGACATGGCCCCTGTCCTCAACAAACACAAAAGGCTCATGAATCTATAACAGGAAACTAGAAAAACAAAACACAAAGCATGAAGTGCTCTGTACATAGGTGCAAAGAGCCACTGGAATGGAAAAAGGAGTGACTAATTACTGGGAAGATAGGAAGGACCCACTGTGATAGAGCTGAACTGCACAAGTTATACTTGTTAACTTTGAACTCTTTATCTTTTGCTATCCTGACAATACTTGAATTTAGAGGAGGCAGGAAATTCAGATGGTCCCTGTGGTGAAGGCCAAGGAATTGCTTGTGGACAAAGCCAAGTCTCTCTAAGTGTGTCAGGAGTGTGGCTGTTCCTCTCAAACCCAGAGAGTCAAATGCGGTGCCAAAAAACAGCCATTGGCTTCTACAGAATGGATGTCTGAGGCGCCTAGATAGCATCTCCTTTCAGACACCCTGAAATACTCCCTCACTCAATGCACTGTTGCCTGAAATTCCATACAAAATAATGTATTGCTTCATCCTAAGGGTCTGGCCCCATTTAAAACGCAAATACTTCTGAAGAGGGAGTCGATTATTAGCCATTCACATTGAGAGTGAAGGAATTGTTAGACTATTACCTAAAGAAATAGGAAATATTCCTATCTGTTTTGATACAGAAAAGGAGGAAAATGCATGACTTCCCAGGGTACCAAAGGGAAGAAAATGGGCACTTTTTCCAGGTTCTCTCTTAAACACTGAGATTTGTATGCAGGAATTTTATTAGGGATTGCTTTGGGGAAGAAGAGCTTTGAGATTGGACAGAGGTAGCACTGAAGGGCAGTATAGCTGCCATAGAGGCCTTGGTGGAATCTTTGGGAAACTCTAGAGCTGAGACGTCAGGGGGCATGGAAGGGAAGCTTTTGTATCCAGCATTGACCAGTCACTGGATGAAGTTGCCCTCAGGGAGAGAGTATAACCTTGGAAAGGCAGCTACCTTCAGCCAATGGCAATTCTTAGAGAAGGACTCGGCTGTGAGCTTATCAACAGCCTATGCTCCCAGCAGCTGTGTTCCTCTCATACAGAGAGATCTAGAGTGCACCACAGTGTCCACTACAGTCACCATTGAGGCTAGTAGGACACAGAAACAGATTTTTGTCTGTAGCTGAACACAAACTTCCCCTACTTGGTCATTTGGCCTCACTCTAATCAATTCTTTCTCTAGTCATTGAAGTCTTCCCATTATTAACTATCTGTTCACATTTTCTCCTAGCTCCTGACTATCCAAGCCTCTCCTCCAGAAAATAAATAAGAAATGTTATTTACATATCTTAAAAGTTGCTATACTGCCTTAATTTCCCCCATTGAGTTCAGGAGATCTCATCAGGAGATCAAAGAGAAAATGACTCAGAGATTTAAGTATGAGTTTTATTGGCCCCCTCTGCTCAGAAGCACCCTTCTAAGAGGACTGCCCTGTGACATACCAAGGAACAGCTAGTGCTCAAAGAAAACGCATTCATGTACATCATCAGCATGCCTTCAAGTTATTATGTCCAATCCCATAGGTCCCCCAGGGATGTTAAGGGGCTACATGGGCCATAAATTCCCATTTTACATTTTATGGCTCTCTAATGCCAGGAAATTTGCAGCAATCCATTTGGGCCAGTATCGAAGAAGTTGATATCCAAAGCCCCTTTACTGGGCAAACAATGCCTGCATCCAATTATTCTCCAAACAAACATTTCCTCATTGCCTACTATGTGCCAGGAAACGTGTTTGGCACTGGGGATAAAAAGATAAGCAAGACATTGTACCTGCTTTCTGAGGCCTCAAAACAATCTAATGCAAAAAGGATGGATGGGACTCAATATTACCAACCAGGGAGCTACTGACTTATTGGACAGGAAACCATTCCCCAGGCCAAGGCAATCCATTCCTATTACAACTCACTGAACTCTGCCAAATTTTGCAACGACCCTGGCCAAAATCCCAACAGAAATGATAGTAGCACAATATTTTGAATGTAATTAATATCACTGGATTGTACACTTGAAAGGGGTTAAAATGGGAAATTTTGAGTTCTACATATGTCATTACAAAAAAAAGTTTAATATATATATATATGATGGTGATTTTAAAAATACTATTGTCAATCATTGATGTGATTCCTCTGAAATAGAGTAATATTTAAACTTGTCTGTTTTAACAGAGAGTTTTTTGTGAACCTTAAAATTGCCTCTGTGATAGTGGGTTTCCATTTTCCAAACTATAAAGTAACTTTTACCTTTTTACCAAGCCCTTTTTTCCAAGGCCAGGCCAAGCTGTTTGAAGTCCATTGCTGTTTAAGAAACAACACTGTGATTTGGCAGGGTCTGACCAGGAATACTGCCATGTCTCAAACTCCGTCTCCCTGGAAGAAGTAATTAGAATGCATACCTGCCTGTTGACCTTCCAAAATTTTCAGTCAGTAATTTTTCTGTAGCTTCAAACAAAGTAATTAATGACCCCAGAAAGCATAATTTTGCACCATCCAAATCACCAAAATTGAAATTGTTGTAATCTTTCATTCCTTTTGAAGGAGAAATTTTAAAGCTTCTTTTTATTTCCAAATACGTCATTAAAGAAATTACTAGCAGCTTTTATAAGTTAGACCTGTCAATTATTCAATTACACAAATATTTACTGAGGGCTACTCTTTATGATGCAATGTGCTAGGCACAAACTGAGAAATAAGATCAAGTGGTTCACATGAAACTAGATTGACAAGAGGTCTTGGAAGCCAGGATGAATGATTTGTAATTGTTTCTCTAGGAGGTGAAGAGGTAATGAGCAGATGAAAGTGGGATTTTGGAAAATGCAAACAATAGAGGGGTTGCAGGGTGAAGTAAAGCCGAACCTGACCAAACTGTCCAGACTGGGTCCTGTTTCCAGTGGATGAAGATGGTGATATGTAAGAGTGATAGAAAGTAATGGTAAGATAGAAGGAATTCAAAGAAAAAAATTCAAAGCATTTGCATCTTTCTTTTTTCTAAAACTTTCTTAAGTTCCAAACCCAGCTCTACCACTTACTAACTGAGTGACCTTGAGAAAGCTAATTAGCTTCTCTTAGACTCAATCTCTTTATTTGTAAAGTGAGGATGCTAATAGTACCTACTGCATAGGTCTACTGAGGTATTAAATGAGGGCATATATCAATATAAAGAGAGAGGAAACATAGCAGAACTCCTGCTCCATAGCAAGTGCTCAATAAAGTACAGCTAATATTATTACTCTTTTTATTATTAATCACAATACAAATGACATAAACCTAGTTTTTCCAATTTAGATAACATTTATCCTTTTGAATTCACCATATTTTGAAAAGTTCCAGGTGGAGGATTTAAACAAAGATATTTTTATGTGTAAAATATCTCTGGAATATGCACAAGAAATGGTACTAGTGATTATGCCTGGGAGCAGGGCCACACTGGAAGACTGGGGAGCAAGGATGGGAAAGAGATTTTTTACTATGTATTTTTTAGCACTGGCAAATTTATTTTACTGTGTATATATATTAACTACTCAAGAAAATAAGTATTTTTAAAAGGAGCACTCTGCGGACACATAGGAAAAGAATTAATAAATCATAGCTAGATGCTTACATAAGGGTGAGGATAATAACCATAAAATAACAGCTAACATGCACTGAGAATGTATAGTGTGCTTGGCACTGTTTTAAGTTCTTTCACATGTACTCACTTGATCAATCCTCACAATACTCTATCAGGTTAGTATGATTAGTGTTCCCAAGTAGAGATGATGCTTTATTAGTATCCCCAAGTGACAGAGAAGGCACAATGAAGTCTAATAACTTGCCAAAAGTTATCCAGTTAATTAGCAGCAGAACCATGACTGCAACCCAGTATGGCTCCACAAATAGACATACACATACCTCACCTGAGCAGATTTTTTAAAATCATTTGTATGGACAAAGGCGCAATGGTGACCAAATGCATTATGGGATCTTGGATTGAATTCTGGAATGGGAAAATGACTCTAGTGGAAAACTGAGGAAATCCACATAAACTTTGGACTTAAGTTATTAGTATTGTATCCATGTTAATTTCTTATTTTTGACAAATGTTATGTCAAGATGTTTACATTAGGAGAAATTGGGTAGAGAGCATATGAGAACTCTCTGTACTATCTTTGCAACTTTTCAGTAAATTTTAAATTATCCCAAAATAAAAAGTTTTTTAAAAGGGTTTCTTTGATCACAGCAGCCATGCACAGGTGCAATTTCAAAAAGATGCTTCTGTGAGGGGAAATGCTCACTGGTTTTCAAATTCTGTCTGTTCCCATGCTTGATAGCCCAACTCCATGAGCAATGACTGACCACATCTCAACAGCTTATTGATATCCTGGTATTTCAGAGGAACCGAAAGACTGAAGCCATTTTTTAGAAGAAAAAAATTCATCTTTTTAAAAATAATAAATATCTCTGAGGCCATACTGGAACTACTGATCCTTCTCATATCCAAATTAGATGTCAGGATCCAATAGAGAGTAAACAGTAAGTATTTTCCTTGTTCTTCTAAGATCTTGTAATTCCTTTTTAGATGTATCTACTCTGCACCTGCCAACTGAATTATTGAATATATGAGGGTGAAGCTACGCCAGAGCTACTGATCAGTGAAATTGGATGCAACTGGGTGGAAGAGCTGCACTGCTGAGAACTCCAGCAAAAGGCAACATCACTTAAAGCGTGAAGGAATCTGCTGTGAAAACATTACATTACTTGGAAGCCTAGATGCCTAAGGCTCATAGAAGAGGTTATTTTAGGAGTCTCGGAAAATTTTTGTGTGATTCTGGGTCCTTTGCTCTCCAAAGAAGTAAGTCTAGAGTTTGGAAGAAGTCCTTTGTAACTATGGAACCAGACTTTGTCAAGATATCATTCCATCAAAACCCACTTTCTAGAAAATAAGACCTTGAAGTATTTTTTCACTTGCCTTTTGAGAACTATCTAATTTCACAATCTTATATTTAACCAACATCATAAGCAGACTCTAGAGGCAAAGCAAATGTCACAAATTGGAGGAGCTGGTGAAGCATTGAATGCACTGGGTGTATCCTCAGCTGCATAGCCTGAGGTGCACTCCAGCAATTAGCCCCTAGGAAAAATTTCTATTGCTCATTTTGCTTTCAAATCAAGGCAGTTAAAAGCACATGTGTTTCATGGGATCAAGAGATCTGTGAGAGCTTCTATAGAAAAGTACAAGTTTTTATTTATATATGACACTAAAGTCTACTTGCTTGTAACCTGCTAGGTGAGTTATGAAAGTGTTACTGTCTTAGATCAGATTACACAGAAGTAGACCCTAAGGTGAGAACTCATGTGCAAATGAGTCATTAAGGAAGTGCTTCCTATATTAACCACACTGAGATGAGAGAAGCAGGGCAGGAAATTGGAAGAAACCAAGCAAGGATGTGATTTCAGACAAAGTCCCATGGAGCAGAGCTTCAACCAGATCCTGCAGGGGAAGTCTGGAGCATAAGCTATGCCTCAGGCTGTCCTCTTTTGAGGCAAAGATTGCTGGAATTTTGTACTGACCGGGCACAAGTCAGTCACTGGCTACAGGCCACTGTTATGGATTGAATTGTGCCCCCCAAAAAGATATTTTGAAGTCCTACTCCCTTGTACCTCCGAAAGTGACCTGTTGTTTTTCACTGTTTTCACTTGTTTCTCCCTTCACTTTTTAACTATAAATTACTATTAGTTTATTATCATCATCAGTTTATTTGTAGTGGGTTGTTTGATTAACCCTATGCTGTATGGTAAATCATATTTGCATCAACAGTGCTTTTGGCCAATAATTTTCCAATATCTATACTGTTATGAATTATGTATGTATCAGGAAGAAATGTATGAATTATTATGTGCCTATTGCTAAAGCATATATATGTTGAATCTCCCAAAATGTATTTGCTCAATAGGACATCAATATCATCTTTTTTCAAAAAGTAGTACTGAGGTAGGTGTATTAGTCAGCCAAAGGGGTGCTGATGCAAAGTACCAGAAATCTGTTGGTTTTATTTAGGATAGAAGTTTACTGTTACCAGTCCATAAAGTTAAGTTACTTCCCTCACCAAAGTCTGTTGCCACGTGTTGGAGCAAGATGGCTGCCAACGTTCAGCCTTCCTCTTCCTCTTAAGGCTCCGTAGGCCCAGCTTCTTCCAATATCAGCTGTAGGCTGGGTTAAGTCTCCTTTCTCTCCCAGGGTTCGATTCTCTCCAGGTTCAGCTGCTCTGCTCTCTCCACAAGGTCAGCTGTAAACTATCAGGTGAATGGCTGACCTCTCTTCCCAGGGCCTCTGCCTTGTGTCTAATGGAGACTTTTCTCTTCTTCTGTGTTCTTCACCTGTGTGTTGACTTCCCCGGGGCTCCCACTCCAAAACTCCAAACTTACTACTGACGTGGCCCAATCAAAGCCTCAATCATTATTTAATCAAATAAAAGTGAAACCTCTGAATCCAATATAATCTAATATGCCCAGAGGGACAAACCAGTTTACAAACATAATCCAATATCTATTTTTGGAATTCATAACCAATATCAAACTGCTACAGTAGGGACAGCCCAGTTTCTGTTGACCTTGAAGGTTTGAAATCTACTCCTAGAGGACTCCATTCTGAACCCCTGCACACTGAACCAGCAATTTCACCATAATTCTCTGTATAAAGGGAAGGGCTGCCTGTTCCATTGAGAAATTCATGCTTTTGAAAGGAAAGGACTGGATTTTGATCGATTACCACAGAAAACCCTTTTCCCAAAGTATGACAGATATCTCTGGTTTTCTCTCTTCACACTTTGCCTACTCAGTCTAAAAATAATCTTAAGCCAATAGAAAATATCACCCTTCATTCCCATCAAAAATATTTGAGGCTATTGTTTTCTATACCAATAATTCATAAAGTGTTATCACAGAAGAAATGTGAGCCCTTATCTGTTTAACTTCTTCATTTATCAATGTGGAAACTGCAGCTCTGAACAGTTGTGACTTGTCTAGAGTATAGTTCTATGTATTTCCAAGCCAATGATTCCCACATAATAACAACCAAAATTAAGCAAGTAATTCCAACTTGCCAAAGTCAAATTAATAATCAAAATGAAACATAATATTTAGCAAGTCAACTCAAATATTGTGGTTGTTTCTCCACGAAATCTATTATGTGAGAGCTGGACTTAAAGAACTCTATTAACTAAATGCCTTACAAAATACAAAGTATAATTTTTCACTTGCATTCTCACCAAATTTACCAATTGCACCTTGCCTTAGTTTGCTAGGTTGCTATGACAAATACCACACAATGGGTTAGCTTAAACAAGAATTAATTAACTTGCAGTTTTGAGGATTGGAAAAATCCAAAATCAAGGCATCAGCAAAGCAGTGCATTCTCCCCAAAATCTGTAACATTATAGTGCTGGCTGTTACTATTAGTTTATTATTATCATTATCAATTTAATTTGTGGTAGGGTTACTTGGGGTTCCTTGGCTTCTACCCTTGCCTCACATCTCATGGTGATGTCCTCTCCTTTTTCTTCTGGGTCTCCATTGACTTCCAGCTTCTGGCTCCTTCATGTGGACTTCTCTATCTCTGAATTTCTTCTGTTTATAAAGCACTTCAGTAATCCGGATTAAGAGCCACCCTCATTCAATTGGGCCATACCTTACCTAAAAATGACATCTTCAAGAGGTCCTATTTACAGTGGGTTCAGACCCACAGGAATAAGATTAAGAACATGTCTAAATTGGGGTACATAATTCAATCTACCACACACTTGCTATTCCATTCCCTGATGGTATTTCTTTTAATTGGAACTAATTCACTTATCCCCCATGATATTTTTTTTAATGGACCAGCAAGTGAAAAGTACAATATATTTAACCCAGAAAATCAAATTAAAAAATCAAATGTTTGGGTTTTTTTAATATCTTTTCTTGCAGAAATATAAATTGGGATTTGCAAGTTTACAGCTTAATTTATTTCTTAGTTGACACCTCTCTTACTATCAATGTCTTCATCTATAAAATGGAGATACTGCCACACTGACTTATTTGCCCTTGGGTTGGCAAATAACTATTATTGTATTATCTTTATTCACTGTTATCTTCTCTCATATTTAGGAAAATTCATTTGGCTCTTCTTCCTAAGTTAATTTCATTAAGAGGATGAGTACATCACCTCAAGAATTTGTAAGGCAGAACCTTTGATATTGCAGCCTGGGCAGAGCCACAGCATCATAGACTCCCCACAGTGCTGGACATCAGGGATGCTGACATTACAAGCAATCTACTGTGATATGCCATAGCCAAAAAAATTAAAATGCTAACCTTTTTCCTGTAAGTCTATAGCTCCATTTGTCACTAAGTCTATTAAACTGACAACTTCAACACAGGGATTAAATGTATACTTTTCTTATATATACTTCAATTATTTGCTAAAGCTGTCCATTTGCCTTGCTTCCTGTATCCAAAGTCAAAGGATATTTTGTTCCTTATCTCAAAATAAGGCTAACTTCTTTAATATCAGAACCACTACACAGTAGCAATATGAACCCAAAAAAAGCCAATGTAACCCCTATATTCATCTTACACTATAAAGACAGATATTTCCCAAACTGTTCTTCCAGTCTCAAGGTGGCTCCAGTCTCAAGGTGGCTGGATTTCAGGTATGTCAAGATTGGTGACAAATTGAGTGTGCTAAATTCACATTGGTTAGCTAACTAATGACAATATTAACAATGGGCAACACTTATTAAATATTTACTATGTACTACTTTACTTATATTAATATTTATTCATTAAATCCTCAGTATAATCCTAAGTAGGCAGTACTATCATCTCCATTTTACTAATGTGGAAACTGAAGTAAAGACAGGTTAAACAACTCATCCAAAGCCACACAGCTAGGATTTGAACTTCATTCTCTACTACATCACGCTGCCTCTCAAACATTACAGAAAAAAATACAAAAGTGATTCATTTAAGCAGCGCCTACATGACATGGAAAAAAACAGTAAAAGAATAATATATTGCCATTAACTCATCCATTCAATGGTGAGGGAATATTTACTGAGCACATCCACTCTGCTAGGTACTGCTTATTTACCATTATTTCTGGTTAATTTTGCATTAAATCCTTGGCCTCATCATTGAGTAGACGAAGTGCTATGTAGCGATACACAATGGAACACCTGTGTCAGTGCATCCTTCCATGAGTTCATCAGAAGTTAGTTTCATGGAATATTGCTTTTCCTAAAATATTCTGAAACACCACCACATCCCCACCCCTGACCCCTACCAACCTGCCAGAATTCCTGAGAGTACATGAGCTCTGGATCAGGCATGACTGTCCAATCCTCTGACTTGTTTCAAGATGATTGGAATACTGATAGGATAAAATTAAATAACAGAAAATAACATACAGTAAAATCAGTGAATGACATTAGTAAGGGGAAGCTACAGACCCTTTTGCTATCAAAAGCAAAACATTAGTTTAATTACAAACAGCTGGTCTGTTAACCTGCAGTTGGGAATATTATGAAGCGTCTGGGAGAATCATTCCTTTCCAACCAAAGATTACTCCTTTCAAATGAATAGAAAATTAGATCCACAGAATCCAGTCTCTATGTCTCCCCTAGACACTGGATTAAACACTACCACCTTATTCATCTTTGAAAAATCTCTATTTTTGAAGGCCTTTACTGGGTTTACAGTGGCTTCAGGTGGGGGGAGGAGATCTTCTTGTTTGGTCAAATTCTCTCTGGTGTGGCCACATGGCTCCCTGTGGATCTTCCAATCATTCATTCAGCTAAGAATTATTAAGAATCTGTGCTAGTTGTCTCTACCCTCAATTAGCTTACAGTTTATTGGGAAATATAGACTTTAAACAACATAAACAAGAATAGTGTGTGGTCTTTGCTTTCAGTAATTCCAGGAGCCACAGAAAACTCTATCATTGTTACTGTCATATCTCTTGACTTCAAAGATTCTTTTTAAGTCCTCTACCCACTCCACTTCCATCATCTATTTTCTTTTCCTAGAAGTGATGCAAATATTCAGTTTGTCCTCACACCCACTTTCCACCCTTCTCTACAATGCTTTGTGTCTCAGAATGTGTGTAGAATATATCAGGTAACTCCCATACCCTCAGCTTCCTATTGATTTCAGCCAAAGGGGATCTCTGACCAGAGATTAAAAGAGAGAGGGTATTTTAAAACTATCATTATTATTTCATTTTCTTATTATTTTTATTTGGTTACTTTCTTGGCTTCATCTTTGGAGAGATTTTGGATCACAGAAGGGTCACAACTTTGGCAGGGGAGGAATATTGCTGCGGGGTGTCACTGATGGGGGATGCATGGCAGGGGGTTCATCTGGGGCAAGCCTCTAAGGCATATGAATGTGTTCAAGTGTTCATGTTGGGTGGAGATCCACAAAGTAACCAAAAGAATATTGAATTCCCATTCTCTAATGGGACAGCAAGACTCCCCCAAGTACAGAGGCAGTGCCTACTGAAGGAGGCCGGACCATTGCGCCAAATCCTTGATATTGATGATTGTACTTATGAACCTTTTCTTTTGAAATTGAAACAGCCTAGTATTATATGCTGGCTAAGAGTTGCCTCCTGAGAGCCTCCTTGTTGTTCAAATGTGGCCTCTCTCTAAGCCAAACTCACTATATAAACTCACTACTCCCCGCCCGCCCCCAGCATGGGACATGACTCCCGAGGATGAGCCTCCCTGGCACCAAGAGATTACTACCAAGCACCAATTAGCAATGCATCTGGAAAAAGACCTTGTCCATAAGAGAGAAATGATAAATACAAATGAGTTCTTATAGCTAAGAGATTTTGAAGTGAGTAAGGAGGTCATTTAAGAGGTTACACTTACGCATGTCTCAGCAAGATCTCATTGACTGACACAGTAAATATTACCTCAAAAAGCAGGGCTCCTGAGGGCTCTAGAGACATCCAGGCACTATATGTAGGGCAGACAGCTCAGGAGTTTGGCACCCTGCCAGCGGATATTACCTTGAAACTTATGCTCCCCAGTGTGACAGATTTGGGCTCATTTGTGGTTTCCCTACACATGGCTCTTCTGCCCCTTCTATTTGAACCTATAGTTAGTACTATACTTGAGTGTATGTCCAAGAGACTTAAGTCTTTGGTCTGTCCATATGCCAGTTGGGCCCTGAATCTCAGCAGAGTTGCAACACCTACTCTCCAGTTCACTGGACTCACCCAGGACAACTAACAAGATGATGATGGGCAATGACCATCCCAAGGAAGGCAGAGTCTGCAACTGCAAGCAAGAGAGGTCCATCCATCTGCCCCATGGGATCTAAGTCCCCTCTCAATTAGAGGCAAAGTAGTCATCACCATCCCAAAATCCTCAAGATTGGGGAATGAACAATGGACCAAAGCAGACTTACTATTATTCTACTACAGACTTAACGTTATTCTGGCAATGGAAGAACTTTCATCATTGTTGTTGAGGCAGTGGCCACTGGAAGTTCTGAGGGGAGGGAGAGGGGAAAAGGTGTAAAATGGGGGTATTTTCAAGACATTGGAATTGTCCTACATGACATTACAATGAATGATACAGGCCATTATTTATTTTGTCATAACTTACAAAATTGCACAGGACAGAGTGTAAACTACAATCCACAGTTAGTGGCAATGCTTCAATATGTGTTCATCAACTGTAACAAATGTACCACACTAATGAAGGATGTTGTTAATGTGGGAAAGTGTGGGAGGGGGAGGGAGTGGAGCATATGGGAATCCCCTGAATTTTTTATGTAACATTTATGTAATCTAAAGTTTCTTTAAAATAAATTAAAAAAAAAAAAAGAAAGAAAGAAAGAGAGAGTGTGAGGTTCAGATATTTTTAAACAAGGTCCCTCTCTGTGGCATCATTGTGGACCAGCTGCACTCCTCAACTGAAGGTCACAGCTTCCTTCAGGCAGCTCTCCCCTCACAGCTCTCTTCACCTACCCTCATGTCCTCCTCTCCCACACCTCACTCTAGTTTCTAATAACTAGCTGTTTCGGGTCCTGGATATTATATTACCCCTATTTTTTTTAAAGTAAAACCTCTCCTCACTTTGTAACTGGTCCTTTATTAAACTCTCCTCAAACCACCCGTTTTGAATATGACATCTGTTTTTTGCAAGGATCCTGACTGATAGAACTGCTTTTCATTTCTCCTTTATTATGGCTTTTTCCTGTGCAGAGAATTAGTTTTGGCATTTCATGAAATATTTTGGCCAAATCAGTTCAATAATCCCTTATTGCATGCACAGTATAAACTTTGTTGTGCAAAATGCTGAGGATAGAAAGATGACTGAGACATGGACATTGCCCTGAAGGGACCTCGTCTAATGGTAGAAACACGCAAATAAATAAGGTGACCCCCTGGAACAATTTTTGAAAAAGAAAGGAGTTGGTATTTAAAATTACATCACGACAACAGGCACAAACTCTAACAGTCCCAAGTTCACCCTACGCAAAAAGAGACCATTGTGTTATACTAAAATGAGCTCTCAGATTGAGTGTGAACAGGCTATCATAGGTGCACAAAGCTGGGTCACCTAATTCAGAGAAGAGGGGTCCAGAGAAGATTTCTTGAAGTAGTCTTAAATCTGCCCCTTGAAGACCTGGCCTCTCTGTAGCACCCCTGTTTCATATCATCTCCTTTACTAAAAATTCACCTTAACTACAGCTTACAGCTTGAGAAATCAGAACTAGGTACAGCCTTATTTCAAGAAGAAATAAAAGATTAACTCTCTGAGCTCAGAGGTAAATGATTTTTTAAGAATATATGTCAATATACATTCAATGACTAACATTTGTAACTTGTATAAATCTCATTCCACAAATTTAGGAATGTAAGCATTATTTGGGGAGGTGAATAATGAGCATTTATTTAGGGGACTTATGTAGGGTTCTCATTCTCGGTGGCTGGAGGAGAGGCAGCATTTTCTGAGCTTGATTGTTGGCACTCATTACAAAACAAGAGGGGTCTTTTATAATGCATGTCCAGGTACAGATGGGGAAGTGCAAGCATTATTATTTTTTAATTTTGCTTAATTCCATTGGGTAGTTGGAACAATATTTTGAGTCAATTCAGGTTCCCCTGAACCCTTTCTCAGGGTTTTGATGTGTGTGTGTGTGTGTGTGTATTGGAGTGAGGCTCCACAGTGCTACAGGTGTAGGGGCATTAGGTCCTTCACTGAGTGGTGTTTCAGCCCCCCAGGCCACCCCTGAAGTCTCCACATTACTGAATACAAGATCTCCTCACATTTTCTCTCTCTCTGCCTCCTCTGAACTATATCTACTCCCATCTCTTTGGATCTCACTGGTTGTGAAGCACTGGCAACTCCTATCACAACTTGGAGAAAATTTATCATGCCTGTGTGGGAAAGTCTGCTCTTACTTATTGTATATTATTCCAAATCTTTGTCTTATGTGTCTAGGCCTATGGTATTGAATCTCAAGACTCAAGGTTTTTTCTTTATCATGATCTTCTTCATCATTTCTTCAGTGAGAAAATTAAGACAGACTGTTCAGCTGCCCAAAGGAAGAAGGGGTGGCAGTAACAGGTAAAACCTGCTGGGGGAATGGGAGAGGCATCCATTAATATTTATAATATTTTTCCTACCCCAGAATCATTGAGCTTAAACTACATGCCAAGAACTGGAGATACGGAGATGAATAAAAGAAAGTGCTTCTCCTCTGGATGTTCATAGCCCATCAGGAATTAAAGAATCAAACAAGAAATTATTGCCAGTGTGATCATTGTTTTCAGAGAAATGGGCTTTCTAGAGGACTGGAAATCTGGATGAAAAAATATTATTCATGGATACTTGGGAATTAACTCTTCTTTCTCCCTGCTGATTCTGTTCAAGGATCAGGAATATTATAAACATTCCCTTAAACTGAAGCACATGGATTTCGAGAGTAAGTTTTGTCCTAAACAATTCAATAAACTGTACAGTGCCCACCATATACTATTTGGTATATTGCTACTGTAAGCCTCAAGTCTGGTGCAGCAATAATTGAGGTTTCTAGATTTGACAAGATTCTGCCAGGAATGATGTCATCAACAGTTCTCAAATTTGGCAATTTACTATCTTGATGGTGTACAATAAGCATGTTCTAGATAAGATCCACTATCCTGGCCTCTCTCTCTGCTGATAAGCGAAGATTTTGCTTCAATGACCTCCAAAGATGTACACTTAACTCTCCAATATCTTCAAATAACAGTTCACTTACAAAAGAACACAGCTGGGAAGGTGACCTGAATATCTCTGCTGACTACATTAGTAATGAAACTCCTGTCAATTAATGAGGGCAATGTTCCTCAGTCTTTTGGTTGGAGGCAATGTCTTAATCCACAGCTAACTTCATTTCCCTTAGCAGTTAATTTTAAACTTGCTACAAAAGGAAAAGGGGTTAATATATGGACATTTTTCTCAAGAAAATCATTAAGGACTAATATTTTCTTATAAGTTTGGAAGCTTTCAACTCACTCCATGAGGTAGCAATTTCACATGAAATGTCAGCAGTGCACAGTGGAGATTTGGCTACGACTTTAGATAGAGAACTTCTATTACCCAGGCAATCTTTGGGCTTAAATGCCCTATAGTCACCAATTTATATACATGGATAAAATCTGCTCCCAGTCATAAAATAACAGTGGCATTTATCAACCATATAATCCCACTGGATCAATAAGCCAGCCAGGAACTAGGAGTCTAAGACGTTTTGCCCTTCACACCAAAATATCTGGACATGAATTCTGAGAAGGCCATATCTTAGATTTAGAGCTCTGGTTTTACCTAACCTTAATTCTTTTTATATAATAAAATTCATATTATTTTCCTCCAAAGAGAATTTCAGTAACTAACTAGCTAACTAAGAGGTCTTACTGGCAATTATTAAACAACCAATGTGAGAGTAACCATAGGGAAACTGACACAATGGAATTACTTTAATCTTGGCTGACATACAAAATTCTAGAAAGGGTGCACTTGTCTTTGACTCGTTACAAATAATCTATAAACCCCAGGGGTAGAGGAGCTGAAAGGTATTTGTGACTTTTTCAAAAGAAACAGGAAATAATTGGCTGCCCCATTACTCCTCCTCTAATTTACTCTCTATAAATATTTGCTACCTAAGCAAAAAATGATCTTCTGAATATTGAGAGGGTTTCTATGATAGGGGTGAGTTAAAACTTTCTGATAATGTTATGAAAACATCTATTATTGAATTTGTTATAAGTTTGAAATAGAGTATGATCAGCCTAAACATATTGGTCTGTATTCTAAGTTGGTCTCTAGCATTTTTATTAGCTAAAATCTTGAAGGGGTACTTGGATTTTATCCACACATATAAATAGATTTTTATCTATAGAACACAGCAATGAATCCGTCTTAGAAAAAATTGATCTGTGGTCACCAAACCACTGAGACAACTACTTGTTCTTGAAAGTGCCATATGCAGCTAGAAAAGTTCTCTGGAAATCAACTCCCGGATAATGGAAAGACCAGGTACAAAAGCAAACAATGGATAGCAAAATCAAAAACTTTGGAAGAAGAGTAAAAGTTACACAATCTTTTTTTTCCAAATGAAATCTTGGTTAAATAAATTCAGCACCAATTACTGATAATAAAAATTCTCAGCAAAGTATGAAGAAAAGGGGAATTCCTTTACATGGCATAGGCATCTACTAAAGGCCTTCAGCAAACTGAATGGTAACGTAGTAAAGACATTCACTTTGAAATTAGGAAGAAGACTTCAGGCCTGCTGTCATGCTTTTCTCAAATTTGGAGGGAAGTCCTAGCTAGTGCAGTAAGAAAGAATAAAGGAAGGGAAGAGAGGAGGGAAAAGGCAAGGGAGGAAGGAAAGGAGAGAGGAAGGGAATAGGAAGAGAGGGCAAGGGAAGGGGGAAAGAAAGAAGGAAGGAAGGAAGGATAGAATATGAGGATTGAGGGGAAAAGAGCAGCAGCACTTTTTGCAAATATTTTAATTGTCTACATAGAAAATTCAGGAGAATCTGCAGACTAAAAATTAGAAACCAAAAGAAAGGTCAGAAAGTTTGCTGAACACAAAATCAATACCCAAAAAAGTCCATTACATTCCTATACATAAACTAAAAACATTTAGAAAATGTAATTTTTAAAAGATGTCATATAACTTTTTAAAAAATTAATAAAAAAGTAAGGTACTTAGAAATAAATCCAGCAAAAGATGTATTAGAATTTTATTGAGAAAAATACAAAACTCTACTGAAAGTATCAAAAGTTAAATAAGTAGTAATGGATGGTAAGACTCAATATCTTAAAGATGCCATATATTACCAAATTAATTTATAAATGAAATAAAATTCCAGGCCAAAATCTAACAGGACTTTTCATGCAGCTTGACAAGCTACTTCTAAAATTTATACAGAAGCAACCAGCCAATTATAATCAAAAAGACAATTTTGAGGAAAAAGAACAATATAGGTGACTCATCATGTCACATATAAAGACATTTATGAAAAGAGTATAATTAAGAAATAAAAATATTTGACAAGGGGAGACAATTATAGTAACAGAACAAAATAGCCCAGAAACAAATTATTGCTTATATGGGCATAGGATTATATAACAGGCATGACATTACAATCAAGAGGGATGGATAGTCTATTCAATAAATGATCCTGGGATAGTTAGTCAATCTGATAAATATTAGCAGTACTCACAATATTCAATTTTTCTCTTTCCAGACAGACTAAAGTTCACACTTATAAACCACCTTAGAACTGGTCAGGCCATGTGACAGTTTATAGCCAACTGCCTGTGAACAAAAGTGATATTAGGGAAGCATATGTGGCTCAAGCAATTGGGCTCCCATCTGCCATATAGGAGGTCCAGGGTTCAATTCCCAGGGCTCCTGGTGAAAAGCAAGCTGGCCTGAGCGGAGTGCTGGCCCACACAGAGTGCTGGCCCACATGAAGTGCTGGCCCATGCAGAGAGCTGGCACAGCAAGATGATGCAACAAAAAGAGAAACACAAGAGAGATAATAAGAGATACAGCAGACGAGGGAGCTGAGGTGGCGCAAGAAATAAATAAATAAATAAATATTGAAGAAAAAAAAAAGTGATATTAACAGCAGTTATAAGATTTCCTGTGCTCTCTTCCCCTGCATTGCCAACAGAAGTGACTGTGTATTCTGCATGTTACAGCTAGAAAATGTCATGTCCACCTTCTGCCTGGGTATTTAAGAGACTTATGGAGCAGAAAACTAATTGTGCTCATCACATCCCTGACACCCATATTGGAGACTTAGAAGCTAGAAACAGACCTTTATCAGGGTAAATCATTGACAAGCAGGCTTTAATTTGTTACAGCAATATAATAAGCTTATCCTGACTAATGAAATCTTTCTATGGAAAAATAAAAATAAAATTAGATCCCTACCTCAGGTGGATTAAAGAATTAAATATAAAAAAGAAAAACCTCAAACAGCTTTAGAAAAAATAAATAAATAAGGATATATTTACCACCTTTGGGCATAGAAGGATTTCTTAAATAAGACACATACAAAAATCAAACTATAAAGAAAAAAAAACAATAAATTTGTGTACATCCAATTTTAAAACTTCTCTACAACAAAGACACTATAAACAAATTAAAATCAAGCTACAATTTGGAGATGTGTGAAAAAAGATTAGTATCCAATATATGTAGACCTTTGAAATAACAATAATATATCCAACACACTGAATAAAGAATAAAGTAGATACAAATGCTTGGGATCATGGAAACCACTGAAAATATGTGACTTGGGATTTGGCCAAGAATCTGCTCTGTTCCTTATTGCTGCTCAATGGGAGTTCTCTGGACCAACTGGTGATTTCTTGCATTTCTCTTAGGAATTCTTTCCTGTAATGAGATTATAAGCAATCAAGGCAAGGGTTGAAACCTGGAACTCAAATGCCTATTCTGCCTGCAAGTGTTTTTGGCATACCCAGCATGATGCTTTTTTAAAGATTTAATTTAATTAAATCTTAATTAAAGATTTAATTTAATTAATTTTTTAAAGATTTAATGTCTCTACTTAAAGACATTAGTCCAGGGGTTCTTAACCTTTTTTGTTCCACGGACACCTTTGCCAGTCAGGTGAAAACCACAGACCTTACTAAATCCACACTATACTGTGTATTATTTAATAAATAATCACAGCCGCACCAACACATCCCCACAAGAATAAGGTTTTTTTTTATTTCAATTCAAGCTCATGAACCCCTTGTTAAGAATCCCTCCATTCAAAATAGGCTCCAAAATTCTCTACAGTCTTATTATCAGTCCAAGTTTCATAACTGTTACCCACCTGACCCTTGTATGCGTTCAAGTTATGACTTCTACCTATGATTTCTGTCTTCATTTTTTTTAAATGGATAATCTATAAAATCACTAATGGCCAGGCATTATGATGCTCTTTCCTGGAGCAACACAAATAAATAAAACATAATCCCTACCTTCATTGGATTTCAAAGCCTGACAGACATATGAATAAAGTATAACACTAGTAGGTACAATTGGCACTATATATGAGGCATAGAGCTAGGAAAGACTGAATAAAGGCAAGGTTGGGGGGCGGGAGGAGTGCTGTTTGCAAAGCTTTCTTAGAGGAGGTGATATCTGAGCTACATTTTTAAAAATAAGTTCCCAGGCAATCAAAAGGGAAATGGGCATTCTTAACAGAGAAAACCTTCTATCTAAAATCACGTAGATAAGAAACTGGTGTGTCAGTATGGGGAGCACAGCAAGTTTGAGAAGGTGATGGGACATGAGGCAGCAGCTAAATTACAAAGGGCCTTGTGTGATTGTAGTTAGAAGTGTTATCAGATGGATGACTTTGGACAAATTACTTAACTTTTTTGAGTCTCAGCTTCAAGTTTAAAATAGATATAATAGTTTCTTCCAGTGTTCTAATGAGTATTTAATATGGTAATGTTTGATAAAGTTAATGAGATACAATCAAGAAATGTCCGTTTAACTGAACTCATAGGGCAGTTCCCCAGACCTTTTGGTCACTCTGATGGCTTTTCTATGGGGGTCCATTATAATGTTGCCTCTTAATGCTTATCTATATCTTAACACTTATCTTCTTAATACTTATCTATAAAACTCACATATGTAACTTTTGTAAGAGAATTAAATAAAGCCTTTTTTAGTGCATGGGTTTTCAGGTAGACATAGACAAGCTTATTCTAAAATTTATATGGAAACCAAGAATCAAAAATGCTTTTTAAAAAAATGGAAAAGAAGAATAAAGTTGGAGGAATCACTCTACTTGATGTTAAGTCTTACTATATAGCCACAGTTATCAAGAAACTATGGTATTCATGGAGGGATGGAAACTTAGAACATAGAACAGAATAGAAATCCCAGAAATAGACCCATTCAAATATGTCCAACTAATTTTTTGAGTTATTTTATTTTTAAAGAAACTTTAGATTACAGAAATGTTACATCAAAAATATAGGCAAGGGGGACTGATGTGGCTCAAATGGTTGGGCATCCGTCTCCCATATGGAGGGAACTGGGTTCGATCCCCGGGACTTCCTGGTAAAAAAAATATATATATATAGGGGATTCTCAAATAACCCATCCCTTCCCCCTCCCACACTTTCATTAACAACAGCTTTCATTAGTCTGGTGCATTTGTTACAATTGATGAACACATATTGAAACGTTGCTACTAACTATGGTCTATAGTTTATGTTATAGTTTATACTTTGCACCACACAATTTTACAGGGTTTGACAAAAAATAATCATAAGTGTACTTAACAATGTTTTTTGTTTGCTTGTTTTTTTAGGAGATACCGGGATTGAACCCAGGACCTCATACATGGGAAGTAGGCACTCAACCTCTTGAGCTACATCCTCTCCCCATCAATCTATTAAGTCCATAGTTGCATTCCCACCCTTATGTTTGTTCATTCTTCAATTTTGAGGATATTAGGATAGTGATGCCCACTCTGTTTCTGATTTAGAGGGGGCTTAGGTCCCATGGGGCAGATGGATGGAACTGTCTTGCTTGCAGTCCAACTGATTTTTAACAAATGCGCAAAAACACATCAATAAAAGAAGGATAAACTTTTCAAAAAGTGGTGCTGGAGCAATTGGACATCCTTAGGCAAAAATAAAAAAAAATCAACTTTAACCTAAATCCCACATTTTATACAAAACTTAAATTTAAATATATCACAAAAGTAAATGTAAAACATAAAACTATATAACTTTTAGAAAGAAACATAAGAGAGATGCTTCATCACTTAGAGTTTGGTGAAGGGCTTTAGACTTGACACCAAAAGCACAATTCATATACGGAATTCCCTATGATTTTTAGGTAACAGTCATGTAATCTAGTTTCTTTAAAAATAAAAATAAAATATTTAAAAGCACAATTCATAAAAGGAAAAATTGAAAAATTGAGAAATTGGACTTCATCAAAATTAAAAATTTTGCTCTGCTAAAGACTCTGTTGAAAGGATGAAAGGATAAGTTATAGACTGGAAGAAAATATCTGCATACCACATCTGACAAAAGACTTGTATCTAGAATATATAAGGAACTCTCAAATACAACAATTAAAAAAACAACAAGCCAATCCAATTAGAAAATGGGCAAAAGTCATGAGCAGACATTTCACCAAAGAAACAAATGATGGCAAATAAGTGCATAAAAGATGTTCCGTATCATTATCTAAAAGAAAAATGTAAATTAAAACCACAATAAAATATCATTACACAGCTGTCAAAATTGCTAAAATAAAAATAATGATAAGCCCTCTCTCAGTTGGAGGTGGAGTGGACATCACCATCACAGACTCCTCAGGATGGGGAAAAGAGCTATGGACTAGAGTGGACTTACTGGTATTCTACTATAGACATATTGTGATTCAAGCAATGGAAGAAATTACAACATTGATGTGGAGCCAGTGGCCACTGGAGGCTCTGGGGGCAGGGAGAGGGAAAAGCAGTTG
This sequence comes from Cabassous unicinctus, assembly GCA_029593785.1. Taxonomy (NCBI): domain Eukaryota; kingdom Metazoa; phylum Chordata; class Mammalia; order Cingulata; family Chlamyphoridae; genus Cabassous; species Cabassous unicinctus. The sequence continues at coordinate 12,598 of JAQZBX010016726.1, read as the reverse complement.
TAATACGGGGGCTTTTTGGGGACTTGGGAATTGTCCTGAGTGACACTGCAATGACAGATATAGGCCATTTTATACCATCATATAACATGCAGAACTGTGTGGGAGAAAGTGTGGTCTACAATGTGAACTATGGTCCATGCTTAATAGCAAAGCCCCAGGATGTGTTTATCAATTGCAATTAATGTGCCACACTAATGAAGGATGTTTATATGGGAGGTTGTGGGAGGTGTGGGAGGTGGGGTATATGGGAATCCCGATATTTTTTGTGTAACATTTATGTAATCTAAGTATCTTTCTTTTTTTTTATTTTAAAAATTGAAAAAAAAATAGTGATAAGACCAAATGCTGGCAATGGCACAGAAAAAGTGGATCACATACAGTGCGGATAAGAATGTGATATGGTACAACCACTCTGGAAAAGAATTTGGCAATTAAAAAAAACTGAACATACATATAACATACGATCCACCAACCATACTCCTAGACATTTATCCCAGACTTAGGTTCATCCAAAAGCATGCACATAAATTTTCATACCAGCTTTTTTTGAAAACTAGAAACAATTCAAATGTCTTTCAACAAGTGAATGATTAAACAAACCATGGAACATCCATATCCTTAAATGCTACTCAGCAATAAAAAGAAACAAACATTTAATGTACAAAGCAATTTGGATGGATCTCAAAGGCATTATGCTGAGTAAAAAGGCCAATCTCAGAAAGGACTGTATGATTCCACATATATAACATTCTTAAAATAACAAAATTACAGGGATGGAGATGGTTGCCAGGGATTAGGAAAAGGAAGGTCAGGGAAAGGGTGAATGTGACTATAAAGAGAAAGCAGGAGAGACACTTGCAGTAAAGGACCAATTCTGTATTGTAATTGTGGTGGTGATTACACACATCTACAGATGTGATAAAATTGCATAGAACTACACATACACACACACAAATGAGTGCATATAAAACTGGCAGAATCTGAATAAATTCTTTAGATTTACCAATGCCATATTCCTGGTTGTGATATTGTACTATAGTTATGCAAGATGTTATTATTGGGGGAAAGTGGATGAAGAGTACATAAGATCTCTACATTTGCTTTTGCAAATTCCTGTGCATATATCATTATTTCAAAGTTAAAAGTTTTAAAACAGTGCATTGGTTTGAAATTGTTTTGTCTTCCCGTTTTAGCTTGTAACCAAATAAATTACCCACCAGTATGTGAAATAACATCTAGTATATTGCACAGAATTGCTGTTGCCAATTTTGTGCTCCATTTCACCAACACACGGGTCTCTGAATGTTTCTCCAAAACTCTGAAAAGACTAACCATAATAGGTCCCATATGTAGAAACTAAAAGCTTCCAACTATAAATCTCTTACAGAGAGCTGTCCCATGGCCTAAAATCACCTACTGTAAGCTCTTTAGTAATTGTTTTAATCTACAGACGGACCTTGTAAAAACGGAAAAGTTTCCCCTTGCTGGGCTAAGAATGGCCCTTTTCTGAGTCTCTTTAGTGTCCTAACATGGTAATGGAGTCCCTTTCTCACTGCTCAGAACATGTCCCCAAATCCTCATGTTGCCTCTTGAGGGCGCTAACCCCAGTTTTCTTGCCTCGAAAGTGAAATTCTTTCAGAGCTAGCGAGCAGAAGGAAATTTGCAGGCGGCCCTCACTGCCATGACAGACGGGGTGACCTTCATCAAGTACAAATTCAAATCATTTGCAGCGTCTCGGCTGCTGCGTTAATGCCTCATTCAGTCCTACAGCTCCGTGGCCGCCCAAGGACAAAAGAGTTACTCGAGTGTGGCGGATCACGAATCCTACCATATTCACAGGTACCCAGTTGGGCTGCTTTTGGAGGACGCGGGCTCCCGTGAGCGTTCCTGCCGGCTCATCTGCGGTGACCTCGCTGAGGATCCTTCCCAACTCACCTGGGGATGGGGATGGGGGGTGGCAAATTCATTTGACTGGCTTGGTGTTTGGATCGTTTTCAAAAAGTAGCAACAACGGGGTGAAATTGCTCTGTTCTGGACAACTGGTAGATGCAAATCTGCAGGTGCAGAGAGAGAAAGACAAGCCTGGAAGACAGATTCCCTCCGGACTTATTCGTTGCAACTGCATTAATGACTACTTATGGGATGCTAAGTGGGAAGGGGCAGTTTTTCCATTGGTAAAACTTTGATGCCAAGAGGCCAAGTGCCCAAGGCAAAGGGATGCTGATGAAAGGACACACCTGAGGTTAAATCGTGAGTAAGCACAAGGATCAAATCACCAGATTAATTTCAATTAATTAATAACTAATGATGATAAAACTTTGTAAAGCCCTAGGTGAATATTCTGAAAATGTAAATTGATGTGTATCAATTTTTAGCTTGTAACCAAATAATTTATCTTATATGTCTTCTATAAGTCTATATGACTCCCCAGTTAGAGTGTAAGTTCTTTAAAAGTAGGACCCCTAGTATGGCTAATCTAGTTTCCTGTATGGGCTAGCATTCAGTGTGTTAGAGATGGAAACTAACATATACTGAGTACCTACTGTGTTCTTTTAGATATTCCTTCAGGTTAACCCTTGTTTTAGTTTGCAAAAAGCTGCCAAAAGCAATATACCAGAAATGGGTTGGCTTTTACAATGGGGGTTTATTGGCTTATAAGTTCACAGTTCTGAGGCTGAGAAAAATGTCCCAAATCATGGCATCAGGTGACACACTCTCCCCGAAGACCAGTTGCAGGCAATCCCGGACTTCTCTGTCACATGGGAAGGAACATGGCAGCATCTGCTGGTCTCTGCCTTCTCCTCCTGGCTCTGTTGCTTTCAGCTTCTGGATGTTCCCTCAGCTTTCTTTCTCAGCTTCTGTGGGTTCCTATCTAAGTTCCTGTGTCTTTTTTCTCTGTGTGTGTCTCTCCATATTCATCTCATTTAAAAAGGACTCCAATTAAGGATTAAGACCCACCCTTGGCCATGCCTTACTGAAGTAACCTAATCAAAAGAAGGTCCTACTTACAATAGGTTTACACCCACAGGAATGGGTTAGCTTTAAGAACAGGATTTTCTGGGATCCATAAAAGCCACAACATGGAGAATATAAATTGTCTGTAATGCTTCCCAACATTAAAAAAAAAAAAAAAATTTATACTATTAGTAGAAAAGAGAGAAGAGAGAAGAGAGGGAGAAACAATGAGGAGGAAAGAAAGGAAGGTTGATTTTCTGGCGTCAGAAAAGAATGTATCCAAGTTTCAGAGCACTTGTGAGGTTATTTTAAAGCCGGAATCGGAACAGTTTCCAATTATAAAAATACTTGTACTTGGCCATGTTGCAGAAAGGAATTTAAGGTGCACCACAAATTAAGCAGGCAAGCGGAGAATTTATTATAAAGTGAAAGTAAAAGCAAAAGTACACTCCAGAGGCAAAGAAAGTGAAAGTATACACCTCAGACAAAGAAAGTGAAAGTACACACCCGAGGCAGGGGTGCGGGCATGCTCAAGGGAGAGAGATGTGCTCACTGGGGTCTGGGATTAGGCTTTATTGAGGTCATTTTCCCTTCTCCACTTTCTCCTATATTAATGAAGGATTCTAACTGTTTGCTGTCCTGATTGGTTCCTTATACTATAGCCTATTTAGTTTGCACCTGTTAGCTTTTAGGGAACCAATGGGGAAGGCTTTTTTTTGGAGCTCTCTGGGCCTTCTCTTTTTAGCCTGGGACTTTTGAACAGGACCATGTGACCAGGCTTTTGGTGGGATTTTAGCTGTGGCAGTTACAGCCTTTGTTCTTAGGCTGCCTTCTCAGCAAGGGGGTTTCTGTATGGTGTTTGCAGCTTTGCTTTTGATCTGGCCACCCTCCTCTGTTCCATATGCTGACCTGCCTCAACTCTCCCCTCAGAGAGTTTGCACCCTTATTCTTAAGGGGGAGCTGAAGGACAACAGTCATTTTTCTGTAGCTACTTCTTGCTGGTTACGGTCAGTAGTCCCTACCAGACAGTATGTAAGACTCTGGCTATTTTATTGAGGTTGAGGGAAGGCAGGTCTGGCATCGTGGTTGGAATTGGTTGAAATCCTTGCATGATTAATATTTTGTTCTGAAAGGCATCAATCCTGGAAGAGATAAACTGCATTATAAATTTTAGAATGCAGGGGGCTATAAGAAGCACACACACACACACACAAAATAGATACAACTGGCCCCAGAACGGGTGCTGACCAGGGAAGATGAGGGAACCAGGAGAGGTCTGGGATGCCACTTTTTGTGTTCTCATATAGCTGGGTTGCTTTTTCTTCCAGAACCATATGTTGTTTTGTACTTGGGTCAATTTATAACATAGAAGCAGCATAGAAGCAAATGTCCCTCCTTGTGCTTCTGTCAGCATGTCAAGGGCTTTCTGATTTTGGAGGCCCACAGCAGCCAGAGAATTTTATTGGGTTTGGACCAGGCATAGGCTTGCCAACGTGTTTTCTGAGCTTGTAGCTAGCTCCATTGAGAGGTTAGGATGCACCCACTGTGCCTGGATGAGGCCCACTGTGCCTAGATGAGGACCACTGTACTAGTGGCAATCACTCCACCAATACCAACAATTCCTGCTAGGAGAGGTATAAGAAGGGGGACTGCCTTATGCTCCCGAAACAGTACAGTGGGGTGAAATAAGGGATAGGGAAGGTTTCTCCCAGGTTTATACTTAAGCTCAGTGGAGGCATGTATTAGGGTGCAAGTTCTGGACAACCAGAGTGGGAGGGTAAGATAAGTTTCATGTCCACAGAGAAAGAAGAGACTCTGATATGGGTTTAGCAATGTGCTGAAGGTGATGTTTCCAAATGACCCAGAGGGGATATCAGTGCTACCTGTTTGAGTGGCTTCTAGATAGGATTCAATTCTCTCATGTCATAATCTAGCTCCACTGGTGGCTGACCGGTAAGGGTTCAAGGTCTGGGAGGTAGAGTCAAAGTTGATTCCTCCAGCCTTGTCCCATACTAAACCAGAAACCCCAGTCTTGTGGTTATGGAACTTTACATAGCTACTCTTAATAAATTTGGTGGTTAATACTTCCAACTTGCAGGACTCGGCTGGTCAGCCATTACAAAACTCAGTTTGCCCCTATTGGAAATGTGTTACATTGTTGCCCAGTAGTATGACTTGGCCAGAGCCAGTGCTGATTTTTAGAGAATATTCTCGGGATTTTAGGATGGTGCCCTGTCATCTGTAAACAATGATGGCCCACTGGGAGAGAGTTTGTGATGGCAAAAAGGTAATCCAGAAGGTATAATTGCAGACGGTATTATTGATAGTCCCCAGAAATTTGGTTTTGGGTGTGTAGAATTAGAGAAAAGACAGAATGGGACTGAGGTGACGTACAGTGACAGACAGGTATCTGATGAGATGGGCCAGTAATAGTGGGTATAGCAGGCTCTGAGAGACAATAGAGGCTTTGAGGCCCTGCAGGAAGGAACGGAGGACTTCAGGTATTTCCTGGAAGGGGTTGTCTGTTAGCAGGAGGGTCCCTACCTTGTCTTAAATTGAAGGTGGGGAACACTATACATGTGGAAGTGCACCCAGGACCAAGGATCTCCTGGACAGGCTTCAGACTTGTCTGACATTGGGATACAGCAAAATGACAGGTTAAAAAGGGTGATGGCTTTTTGGACAAGGGGGAGGGTGTTTTAGCTCAGCCTATGCAGTGGGTAAAGTTAGGGATATAAGACAGGCTACAAGAAATGGTCACATGATGGTTAAGGGAACAGCTGTATGAAAAAAGGAAGACGGATAAGAATGGTTACTATGATGGAGGTATAAGATAGCAGCACCAGCAGGGAGTGCCACAAGGTAATGGTTAGCTAGGTGGTGAGGGGGTAGGCATTAAGTGGTGCATATCTTTGTTCTTTTGAAGAGCTATTTCAGGCCATCTAATGGCTGGCACTCAAATGACTCATCAGGTGTTTCTGGCAAATTGAGGTCTTCCTTGGCAGCAGGCTTCACTCAGGATAAGTGTACCCACCTGGCAATTCTTTTGACTTTGTGGTGAGAGTGACAAGGATTACAGGGTAAGGTCCTTTCCATTTTGGTTCTAGTTGGGAATGAGGTTTCTTTTCCTGTCAGTTTTTTACCAGAACCTGGTCCCAGGTTTAACTTTCGGTAAGGGTAAGTCATGATTGGGACTAGGGAGAATTTTGTTTCCAAAATCTTGAATGATTTGTTGTATTTTTCCTAGGTTTAAAAAATATTTGGTGAGTTCTTGGGTTTTTTTATTTAGTACTAGGTCCTGGGTGATGAAGGGTTGCCCATAGAACATTTCGAAGGGGCTAAGCTGGAATGAGTCTTTTGGAGCTATACATAGCCTTAACAAAGCAACTGGTAGATTGGCGACCTGAGGTGATGTCGTTTCTTGCCAAAGTTTGGCCAAAATTTGTTTTAAGGTCTGGTTGACCCTTTTTATTTTCCGTGAGAATTAGAGTCTCCAAGCACTATGTAGAAGATATTTAATCCCAAGGGCAGCAGACAGGTTTTGGGCTATGTTGCTAGTAAAGGCTGGCCTGTTGTCACTTTGGAGGGACTTAGACAGTTAAAACCTGGGGATGATTTCCTTGAGGAGGACCTTAGCCACCTCATTTGCTGTTTCCCATCTAGTGGGAAAGGCTTCCATCCATCCAGTAAAAGTGTCTACCAGGACAAAGAGGTACTTATATCTCTGGCAGGATAGCATATGGGTGAAGTCCATCTGCCAATCCTCGCCAGAGTACAATCCTTGCAGCTGGACAGTGTGGGTTAAGAGAGGAGGTTGGTTAAGTCTCCCGTTGTTTGGGTTATTGATTGCACATAAGAAGCAACTTTTGGTGACCTCCTTGATTGTTTTTGCCAGGCCCTGTCCCTCGAAAACCCGTTTAGCTAAGCAGATTAGTGTGCCCCTTTCTAGATAAGTGGCTTGGTGGAGTCCATGAAGGATTTTCTATTGCATTGCTCCAGGCAAATAGACTGGGCTTCTTTAATGAGCCACTTACTAGCTTCTGGGGCAAACCCTAGGCTAGCCACTCTGGTTTTTTCATACTAGGTATATTCCAGAGCCTTAAGTAGTGGGACTGTTCTGGGATAAGGATTAGGAGGGGGGCTTAGGTTTGTGTTGCAGCTTTAGCGGTCTTGATTGTTGAAAACTGAGAAGGTTGTTTCTAAAACGGAATTCATGGAAATTTGGGGGCCCATGGAAAGTTTTTGCAGCTTCTTGTGGCTATCTGGGAAAGCCTGGTTAATAAAGTAAGTTCCCAGGAGGATTTGGCCTTCCCTAGAGTCAGGATCTACCAGAGTGTATTTGTTCATGCCTCTACCAGCCTTCCTTGAAATAAGGCTCGGTTTTCATCCTGCTTCTGAGTAATTTCCTTGAGCTTATTATAATTTCTCTGTTTGGCAGTACACTTCCTCATTCCTTTGAGAAGACATGTGGCCATATGGTCTCTGGCCCTCAGATCTACCTGTCTCCTCTGATAGTTCCACCCAGGATCTGCATTCAGGATTGCTACTGCCCCCACCACATATTGGTTAGGCTGTTGGGCTGCCAGTCTATCGGTGTGCCCTTGTGCTTCAGTCCAGATGCAAAGCTTTTCCTCTGCAGCGCAGCAAGTTGAGGTATTAATGTGCATGTCACCACATGTTAGTTCAAAGGCCAGTGTGAAGTTCTGGAACTCCTCAGTAAATTTAGCAGGGTCCTCAGAGAATCAACCCAACTGTTTTTTGCATTATGCCAGATCAATCATGGAAAAGGGGAAATGTACCCTAATAGTTCCTGTGTCCCCTTTAGCCACTTCTCTTATAAGGTAGAAACCCTCAGACTTCCTGGCTGGGTAGAACAAGGCTCCACTTTGGGTGTGACCTGCCAGATTAGGCCCCAAGCCATATGGGGGAGGTACTGATGCCCCTGTCAGGGTGGTTCTAAAGGGGCTTCCAGATCCAGGATGGGCCATAACAGGGTGGGCTACTAAGAAGAGGGTCATCCCAGATATCTTTTTGCTTTTTGGTGTATGTGGGGGGGGTCCTGCACTCAAGGGTTTCCTTGAGCATAGCATAATAGACAAGGACCCTTCAGGCTTTCATTCTGAAATATAGAGCCATAAAAAGCTGGGCATAAGGTATTTCTAACCATTTTCCTTCTCTCTTACACTGGAGGTCAAACTGGAGTATGGGGTTGTAATTCAGGGTCCCATTCAGAGGCCACTCTTGGCTGTCCTCTAATTTGTATTGCAACCACACAGTGTTGCAGAAAAAGATTTGCTTCTTCCTTTTTAGACCATCAGTAAGCAGGTTGTTCCAGTTCCTGAGGAGACACCCTGCTGGGGAGTCTGTGGGAACACTGGAGGAGCTATCCTAGGGTAAGGTGAAAATGCATTTGTCAGTCTTAGTGGCAACCCACTCCTAGACCTGACCAAACGGAGACTACTCACCCTTCCAGCATCCTGGGGATTGGGAGCCCTTGCCACTGGGTTTCTCCAGGGCCCTTGAGGTCTTGAAAGATGTCTGGATCCACTTCCCAGACAGAAGCTACCAAGCTGGACTTCCTCCCTGGCTAGGAACTTTTTCCTGTCTCTGATGGCCTTGAAGGACTTTGGGAGTGGTCTGGGGAGAATATTAATGAGTGTCCACAGGACCAGGGATTGGAGGTCCGGGACACGATGTAAGGCCTTAGTGAGAGACTGTGGTCTGGGGCCAAACCAGACATTAAGGAGCCAAGGAGAAAGGACGAGGTGACTGGTAAACCAGGGGCCCTTCCAGCAGGTGAGGTAATGGAGAAGAAGGTACTGTAAGGCTTCCAGATTACTGGGGAGAAGACAGATAACTGGGCATGGCCATGGGTGAGGGTCCCTTAAAGGGCCAGATTGGGGCTGGCTACAAACACTGCTTCCATTGGTTAAAAGGCAAAGACAGACCCAACAAGTGCTGAAACAGTTTTGAGCAGAGTTTTAGGGTGGCTGGAGAAGGTGATAGTTATGTTCTGAATGGGGGCATAAGGAGAGAATAGGGAAGTCCTTGAGGAGACAGAAAAAGGAGCAGAAAAAGGGCAGGCACTGTGATCAGTTAGCCATGAACAGGGAGGAGATTGGGCAAGAGAGAAAAAAGATCTGTCTGGTGGGCTCCCGGTGGACTCCTGCTTGACTTGGGGAATGGCCTCAGTCAGGTCTCAAGGACGGGTTTCACTCACCACCCAGATTCTCCTTGAATCTGCATGGTGAGGGACCAGCCCCTCCCACCTCTGGGGAGGAAGCCAGAGCTCTGAGTAGACCCAGGTTATATCCTGTGGGAGCCGATTTAGAACCTGTTTGAATTGGGAGGAGGAAATGTTGAATAGACAAAAGAGGGCACAGACAGGCTCTGAATCAAACCTAGGGCCTCCCATATGGTAAACGGGAGCCCAACCAGTTGAGCCACATCCGCTTCCCTAGCCCAGGACTTTTGAATGGGACTCTGTGACCACACTTTTGGCTGGGTTTTGGCCGTGGCAGTTATAGCCTTTGTTCTTAGTCCCCACCACCAGGCTTCAGCAGGGTTTAAGCCATGGTGGTTACAGCCTTTGTTCTTAGGCTGCCTTCTCACCACGGGGGTTTCTGGATGGTGTTTGAAGATTTGCTCTGGATGCAGCCACTTTCTTTCATTCCCCTTGCTAACCTGCCTCAATTTGGTGACATCCATCTTGTAGGTAACATTAAGGATTTTGTGTTGGAGGACAAACACAGGTTCTTTGTGACAGCAACAGAAGTTCCAAGCCCCACTACATGCAAAATTTTTACTTCCACCCTCCAGGAGATTTTTTTAAAAGAAGAAATATATAACAAAACAATAGTAATCAATAGAGCTTCCTATATAGAGCTCAATGATAGGTTCTACAGTTAAGAAGAAAAGTGTGATGTCAAATATAGAGAGAACTGCATTAGTCATGGACCATATTGAACTTTACCTGATCCCTGTGTTCCTAGAAAACAGTGATGGTCAAGAAACCCACCCCTCACCCTTTTGTATTCTGGAAACGACCTTCTGAAAAGAAACATCCTTCCTCATATGACTTAGATAAAATTCACAAATGACAACCTTGTTTATCCATAACAAGACCAGACAGACACTCCAAATTCCCATTCTTTATCTCATAAATGATTAGCTGAACAGTTTGTCCCCACACACCAATCTCGACAAAATGTCCACTGACTTGACTTGATCAAACATTAGTCAGGCTTCTCTCCTTCCCCCAGACCCCTGAACTTTGGCCCACCCTTAAATGGAAGCAAGCATTGGAACTCAGAACAACATCCCTTAATGGCCCTTGATCAGCTGATCACAAAGAAAGACATTTGCTGTTTAATTGTCCAGTCATGCCACCTGCTCAACCCACTCTGCACACCTGGTTCTTTCCAGCATTGTTCTCTCCTCCCGGTGAAAGAAAAGCCCTTTCTGCCTGACCCTTGAGGCGCTTATTAATATTACAGTCAGAGTGTTTTCCCTATTGCAGGAGTTCCCTTCCCCCATTGCAACAGTCTCCCATGCCCTGTTGCAATAGTCTTTTCCAATAAAATCTCTCCTTACCTTAGTCTGGATTTGTTTTTTTCACTTGACACTGTCTAAAGGTATAGTTTCAAATATTTTTAGAAGTATATTTCTCCTCTGTTATATTTGCTTTTATTTATGACTTTCATTTTATGAATTTTAAGTATTCTTCCCTAATTCAGAAGCCACATAAGTAGAGGGATCAAACTCTTTAAGGGTATTAACAAGCTTCCAACATACCTCTTAGGTTAAAATGGAAATGAATAGATAGAAGGGCAGCTTCCCTATGCAGACACCTCCAGACAATCAATTCTTTTCTAATATCTTGCTGGCAGCAGAATCACAATTTCTGGGACTATTTAATTCACCTCTAGCTAATCATTGGGATTCCAGTGCATAACAAAGAAAACAAAGAAAGTAAATAAACTAAAATATGTCATCAGATCACAGCAAATTTAAAGCCTGGCCAACTCCAAGCTTCACAGAGTATCTTCATTATCTTATCCCTGTACTGATCCAAATAAAAAGTTTTCAAGTGTTTACAAACTACCAAGTTTGCCCTCTTGCAAAGATGTATGTTATCATCTGAGGTGCAATGACAATACTTTCAAACACAAAAGTGAGGATATGTGGACCAGTAAAGGATTTTTTTGACTTGTGAGTTGAATAATAGGTAGAATCTCATGTAAGCTAAAAACTTGTAAATCACATTGTAAATCATGCATATTGAAGGAATATCTCACTGAAATCATGGCTAACTTTAAACATCCAAGATACATGGTATCCCCAGACACAGGGTACATGGTGCTAGATTCTTCTTGCTCTGAAGTTTCTGATGCACACTGTTATGCTTACCAACATTAGTGGTATGCTGGGAAATATTTAACAACTGACTCTAAGGTGAGGGGGAGGCCCTAAGTTGTAGCATTTGCTAGTTTCCATACTGTAAATACTCCCACCTGATTAGCTGATTTCAAGCTATCAATGTGACTGTACATGGAGTTGGGAAGAGATGCGCAGCAGCACACCATTTATATCTACCATACAGATACAACAGGTATAAATAACCTCAAGAGCATGGATAATAGTAAAATGTAGTAAAATAATTCAGAAGTGACGAATTTTGAGAATATATTACTTTTGTTTTTAATATGATTTATTGAACTGTAAAGTTTAATATAATTTAATTTTTAATAATGGCTATGTAAAACAACTAGCTTTCAAAAGTCCTGTAAATTTAACGGTTGACTCTTGTGAGCTTGTTCAAGATGGTGCAAGTGGCCGCTGGCTCCACCTCACTGTTACAATTTCTTCCATTGCTTGAATCTCAATATGTCTACAACAGAACACCACCAAGTCCACTCTAGTCCACAGCTTTTGGGGCAGGGAGAGGAGGGGCAGTTGAAATACAGGGGCTTTTTTGGGACTTGGGGGTTGTCCTGAGTGGCGTGGCGGCGACGGATGTAGGCCATTTTCCATCAGCATATACCATGCAGAACTGTGTGGGAGAGAGTGTGGTCTATGATGTGAACTGTGGTCTATGCTCGGTGGCAAGGCCCCAGGATGTGTCTCTCATCCATTGCGGGTGTTGTGCCACACGGATAAGGGATGGTGGTGTGGGATGTTGTTGGAGGTGTGGGAGGTGGGAAACATGGGAATCCCTGTAATTTCTGAGTAATATTTAGGTAATCTAAGCACCTTAAAAAATATATATATATATATATATAACAAATAACATTTATGTAAACAAATGCACATATATGCATATGTATTTATATATCATTTTACAAATACTGGTATGTATTGTGAAAATTTTGATTTTTACCCACAATAAAAAATAATAAAAAAAAAAAAAGATGGTGCAAGTGCACACCAGTGAGCTCAGGATCCATTACTCTGTACAATCACAACCCCTAGGGAACTAGGTAAATTATTTAAAACAGAAATCATTTCGGTCTGAGAACATTAAGGGATTTTACTAGCCAAAAGGCATATACTACCTGTAGTGCATTGAATGGTGGCTCCCAAAAAGATAAATGCAACTGGAACCTGTGAATGTGGCCTAATTGAGAAAAATAAGGGGGGGGGG
>JAQZBX010016725.1:0-36215 GCA_029593785.1 Cabassous unicinctus | reverse complement strand
AAAAAAAAAAAAAAAAACTGCACATACTATGAATACAAAACTACTTGGTAGAAATTTTCAACTCAGAACAGGAATTTAGACATCAACAGACATTCCTGAAACTTCTTGAGTAAGAGGACAGCTCAGGGAAGAAAGAAGGGAATCAGAGTATGCTGCATAGCAGGCAGTGAACTTCTAGAACTAATTCTCCCAGGAAAAAGTATCGGGTGAATAGTATGTGAAATGATCCCAGCTAAATCAACAGGTTACAGGGAATGCTGTGGATGTCTGGGATCTAGCCATAACCATTTGAGTTTCTATCATGGACAGTACCAGTCCTTTTTTGGGAAGGCTTTGAAGAATACATTAGGCTTGCTGATCCTGGACAAGATTCCCAACTTCATTTGCCATGAATTCAGACTATTATGTCCCAAATCCAGGCAAGATATAGCCCCCAGCTCCCCTCAGCTCAGAGGGAGCTGTGTGGCTCTCCAAGGAACACCATTTTCACCTTGCTCAAGGCTTCAGAAGGCAAAGTTTTTTTGTTTTTGTTTTTTTTTTTTTACTGGGAGGTCCCGGGGATTGAACCCAGGTCCCTCCATATGGGAGACGGATGCCCAACTGTTTGAGCCACATCTGTCCCCAGCATTTTCTACCCATTTCTTATTAGAGCTCCTAAGTGAAGCTGAGGGGATGCCACTTAACCGTTGGGGGTGGGGTGGGGAGTGGAAGTCCAGACGGGGCCAAATGATTTGCCTGAATGATACCTAACAGTGGCTGACAAGGCTGAGACGACCCACTCCCAATGCAGGGCTCTTAGCATCGCTTCCTCTTTCTACAAGGCATGGCTACATTATCATAAGCTGCACAGGTAAACAGTGAAGTCTCAAGTGCTGGCTCAAGACTGAAAAGACAAGGTCATGATATATTTGACTAGGAATGGGAACACCTAGAAGATTCCATCCTCACTACTTAGAATTGGCCAGACTTTCTCGTGTAAGGGCCCAAATTCTCAAAGGCACAGCTTAGGGGAACTCTTGCTCTTACTTGCTAAAGAGTACTTCTTCCAAACTAACCTGAGGAGGAAGGGTGAGAAAACCAAGATTCTCAATTACAGTTTCCCATCAAGTTTAAATGTCATCTTTCACTTGTGACCTGGGCACAGTCCCTTGCATGGGAACTCTGCTTTTGGTAGCCTCTTACAACAAACTGAAGTTCATGGAAAGGAGGATCAAGCAATGACCCCCATAAAAATATCTGTGGGAAAAGGCTCTGAGAGTATCTGACTAAATATTCCCATCGCAGACATAAAAATGATTATTTGTCTCTTCTGAGCAGGAAGTTACATTGCTTCGAAAGAATTTGAGAAAGAAAACTTACCCAAAGCTGGGGAAGATGTTATAAAACACAGAATTTTCATTGTGAGTAACAGAAATAGGAGAAAATCCCATAGGCAAACAAAGAACAACCTTAGCTTCTTACCTCATGCTTGTGAGTGGCCCCACAGGCTTGCTTGCCATGTTCGACCCCTGCAGAGTCAAGCAGGGGCTCTGTCCCAGGGTGCACCCCTACAGCACCTGCCTCCTTCCCTGTGCCCCTGCTGCCTGGGTGCCCGCAGCCATCTATTAGAGAGGGCTCCTAACTGTGATAAACCATGAACACCTCTGCTTTATTTTAACAAACACTGAACCACCCACTCTGTGCCAGACACCAGCAATTCTAGGAGGTAGATGTGCTAAAGATCCCCTCCCTATTTTTCAGATGAGGAAACTGAGGTAAGAGAGGTTAATTAACTTGCCCAAGGTCCCACAGCTGGTAAATGGCAGAGTCAGGATTCAGACCCAAGCAGTTTGGCTCCAGATGAGTTTTTAACCAGAACACAAGCAAATACACACACAAATAGTCACAGGGTTATGACTAAAGGAACTGAAAGGAGGCTAGTTTTATTTCCCATGGTTAATCTTTATAGAAGCTTTATATTTATACATTTTGATTCATGAAACTACCATGAATCAAAATTATTTATGGGAAGCAGAGTAGTATCACAAGGAACATTTCTTGACTGATTACTCGAGGTCAAGCTCCAGGCAAAATGCCTCACATGTCCCATTTTCACGTCCTAGTGGGCAGCCCATGCTCTGATCATGTCTCTCTCATAAATGAGGAAAATGAGGCTTCGAGAGATTAGGCCTAACCTGTCCCAGATTCCCAGAGTGAGAATCTGAACCCAAGCAGTCTGGCCCCAGACCCTGCTACAGATTATGCTGGAACAGGAAGAAAGATTACCCAACTGTGAAAACAGAAAAACAGACTTTCTCTAGGACATTGAGGAAGTCAATTTCTCAAGTTTCTTGTAAGAGGCTGCTTTTATTTCTTCTCATGCAAAGCCACAGTTTGGAAAGACTTATCCATTTTTATTAGTTTTCTCATTTTCTATTAATGAGAAACTATAATCCCCCTCACACCTCCCTCTACCCATCCACAGATGACTGATGCTGCTGCATTCAGTTGCTTTCACTCCAATCAAAAGCAAAGGCCTTTAACGTCTACTTATCCTTTGCTGGCTCAATTTTCTTTAGGACTCTGAAATACTGAAAATAACAAACAATCCCAAAGCTTCTTTCATGGACACTAGTCTGGGAACCACTGAAATAGATGGCTCCAAAGGGTTCCCTTCAGTTCTGACAGCCCTATAAACACTGAAACAAAGCAATAGTCAGAAGACCTTGTAATGGGGCCAGCGTGGCCACTGATGAGCCGGCAACCACACCCAGGTCTGATCCAAAAACCGATGCCTGGGTCTGCCCTGCACTCTTCTCCCCAGTACCAACGTGAAGGGTAAATTTCATCAAAATTTATAAAAGTGTATGGTCCAAAATATAAACCATAATGTAAACCATTAACCACGGTTAGTAGCTATGTTTCAATATCTGTACATCAATTGTAACAAATGTACTCTCCACATATAAAATGTTATTAATAGGGGAAAGGGGAAAAGGGGGAGGAGGTTGGGTATATGAGAATCCCCTATACTCTGTACATGACTTATCTGTAACCTAAAACTTCTTTGAAGACAAAATGAAAAAAGTTAGACACTGGGGAAATAAACAGAAGAAAATGTCACTATACAAACAAGACAACAGATCTTACAGTTATGAAAGACGTCAAAAATTTTTTTTGATATTTTTTTCATTTTATTATTCTAAATCTTTAATTTTTTATTTTTTTAATTTTTTGTATCTTATTTCTTATTTTTAAAACTATCATTATTATTTCATTTTCTTATTAATTGTATTTGGCTATTTTATTGGTTTCATTTTTTAATAAGTTTTGGATCACAAAAGGATTACAATTATGACAGGGCAGGATCATTTGTGCAGGGTGTCAGTGATGGGGGATACATGGGAGAAGGGTCACCTGGGCATACATATAAGGCATATAAATGTGTTCAAATGTTCATAGGGAATTGTCACGGTGGGTGGAGATTCACACAATAACTGAAAGAATATCAAATTCCCATCCTAGGGAGCTCTGCCACATTCTCTAATGGAATACAACAATCCCCTGAGTACAGGAGCAATGACTAGTGAAGGAGGATGGTTCATTGATGGGCCCTTGATATTGACGACCGTACTTATGAACCTTTTACTCTTGAAATTGAAACTTAGCCTAGTATTATAGGGTGACTAAGAGTTACCTCCTGAGACCCTCCTTGTTGCTCAAATATGGCCTCTCTCTAAGCCGAGCTCAGCATATAAATGCAATACCTTCCCCCCAGCATGGGACATGACTCCCAGGGATGAGCCTCCTTGGCACCAAGGGATTACTACCAAGCACCAACTAGCAGTGCAACTGGAAAAAGACCTCAACCGAAAGGGTAAAGACAAATGAGTTTATATGGCTAAGAGACTTCAAAGTGAGTCGGGAGGTCATTCCAGAGGTTACGCTTATGCATGTCTCAGCAAGATCTCATTAACTGCCAAAGTAAATACTACCTCAAATAGTGGGACTCGTGAGGGCTCTGGAAACATCCAGACACTATAGTCAGGGCAGATAGCTCAGGAGTTTGATGCCTTGCCAGTGGACACTTCTTTGGAATTTATGCTCCCCTGTGTGACAGAGTTGGACTCAGTTGTGGTTTCCCTAAACATGGCTCTTCTGACCCTTCTATTTGAACCTACAATTAGTACTAGGGTTGACAGGTGTATGCCCAAGAGATTAAAATCTTTGGGCTGTCCACATGCCAGCTGGGCCCTAAATCTCAACGGAGTTGCAACACCTACTCTACAGTTCATTGGACTCACTCAGGACAACTAACAAGGAGGTGATGATGAACAACAACCATCCTAAGGAACCGAGAGAGCCTACAAATGCAAGCAAGAGAGTCCCATCCATCTGCCCCATGGGATCAAAGCCCCCTCTCACCTCTCAATTAGAGGTGGAGTGGGCATCACCATCCCAAAATCCTCAGGATTGGGGAAGGAACTATGGACTAAAGTAGACTTACTGGTATTCTACTATAGACTTATTGTCATTCTACCAATGGAGGAAATTATATCATTGATGTGGAGGCAGTGGCCACTGGAGGTTCTGAGGGCAGGGGGGAGGGAAAAACAGGTGAAACATGGGGGCATTTTCGGGACTTGGGCATTGTCCTGAATGACATTACGATGACAGATACAGGCCATTACATATCTTGCCATAACCTACAAAATTGTGTGGGAGAGAGTGTAAACTACAATGTAAACTATAATCCATGCTTAGTGGCAATGCTCCAAAATGTTTTCATCAATTGTAACGAATGTACCACACTAATGAAGGATGTTGTTAATGTGGGAAAATATAAGAAGTATAGGGGGCTGGGCATATGGGAATCCCCCATATTTTTATGTAACATTTATGTAATCTAAATATCTTTTTTTTTTTAACTAAAAATATATTAAAATTAAAAAAAAAAAGTAGGAACTTCCTGTAATAATGAAATAAAATGACCAGCCACTCTCACCCACACCCCAAAATCAGGCTGAGACATACCTCATCAGCCACAGGAGAGCCAAATGCAGAAGGAGAGTGAGTTAGCAGCATCCTGTTCAGTCTCCTGTGCAATCAGGACACACACATCCTCAGAGAATGAGCATCATTCCAACACCGTGTCATGGGGTGGGGTAGGGCTGGAGGGAAGAGCATGTTCCTCTATGGGAAACCTGTACATCATCCTGCCTGCCCCCAGTCCCTCCAGGAGCTTGGCAAGAACAGCTTACCTAAATCCTTACCTCCCACACTGCTCCCATCTGTTGCCTCGTCCCTGCCAGCCCTTTCTGGGTTCTGCTCAGATAAACCCAGACAGGGACAATTTGTAGCTAAGTGGTTCTGGGGGAGAGGAGAGCAGTTCCCAGCCTCATGACAGATGGTGGGTTAGTGAGGATGTGACAGAGCAGCTTAAGGGGGTCAGAAGAGCTGAACCAGACCTAGAGCTTGTTCCTTAATCAGAGCAAGAAGTCTGGCCTGGGCTCTCGCCAGGGCTGGGGCAGGAGAGCACCAGGATTCCCTCTAGCCCTCACTCAGATGCTGGCACTAAGCTGAGAAGATGTGTCCAACTCTGCTTTCAGGTCTGTAAAGTCATGGAACAACTACCAGCTAAATTCAGCAATTTGGCACCTAGTTCATTTTTTATTATACTTCATGTTCAAAATTAAAGAGGAAAAGTACGTCTAATGAATCCATTCACCTGCACATCCCCACCGGCAACAGTATACATCAAAGTGGCTGGCAGGACACGTTCTGATCCCCAGTGATAAAGACTGCCCCAGAGCCCACTGCTGCTTATTTTCTCACACAATAGCTATCATTTAAAATTAAATTAATTACTAAACTTATTCTTCAAATAAGCACATGTAGAAATTTCAGAAAAGGAGGAAGGAAAGAGATGTCTGAAAACTTAGCAAATGATGACAGGGAATTAAACTTCCCAGAGGCCATTTGCCCTGCCTTTAGTGAAAGTGAAAAGGGTTTTAGGTCCTCAGTGGAAAGATTATGTGATTATAGATCGAGGCTGGCAGATGTTTGAGGACAGAGATGTCTAAGATCCACTTTTAGTTTGGAAAAGCACCCTGGCACTTGGAGTCAGACAAATTCTGTGTAACCTTAGGTTAGTTACTTGACCTCTCTGAGCCTCAGTTTCCTCATTTGTAAAATGAAGATACTATAACTTATAATTATAGCTCGTTTTAAGAAACAATTCTAACTAGATATACATAAAACTGCCTAGCACACAATGGGCATTCAATAGTTCTCCTTCAGGAGTTCTGCTTCCTCTACATAACATTAAATGAAAGTACATTTTTCCAGTTTTGTCCTTCATTACCTCTTTTATAAATATTCATTCCAGAAACCCATCCATCCACTGCCATAAACATCACTTCCAAAAGGAGGACTTGAAACAACCCAGGCAACTCCAGACATTACCTTCAAAATGCTTTGGGAAGTCAGTCCCCTTTTCCAGGTCACCCCAATGGCATGAGCTTCCCAGCTACTTGTGCAGCAATATCGTGAATGGCTCCTCCTTGCCTTCTACATCCAACCAACTGCCAAGTCTTGCATCTCTACCTCCATAACATCACTTGAACCTCCTCCTCTTCTCCTCCGTTCCATTTGAGCTCTGCCACTGAGTACTGCAGCAGCCTAACATCTCGTTTCCACTATGCTCCCAAATAGGCTCTACCCCGCCAAGGAAACCAGTCTCCTGAATGTACCCTCCCTCTAAAAGCGTACTCTAAGGCTGATGGAAAATATCCCAAAAAGGACAAAATTGGAAGGGGTTTCAGAGCCTGTGGAAGAAGGTATGGAGGGAGGGAAATGTGGGTGCCCAGGCTAGAGCAGGCACAGCCACCAGGAAAGCAGAAACAACCCTGTAGGGTGCAGACAAGCAAGGCTGGTGGGGCGGGGGACCCTGGGAGCAGGAGGCCTGGAGTGCACAGGATCCCCATCAGAGAGGCTGCAGGAAGCAAACCTCCAGTACTGCCAGTACTGGAGGATTCAGAGCCAAGACTGCCAGGTGGGGATTTGGGGTGCAGGGGGAGGATAGCGCACAGAGGCAGTCAGGGTACTGCTGGCACCAGAAACTGGAAAGACCTCCCTCTGCAGCTCAGCACTTCCAGCACGGCTCGGACCAGGGCAGCCCCAGACCACAGCACAGGCCTGCTTTGTCTCAGTCTCCTGGTTCCACCGCTGCTGCCAGAGTGGGGGAAAAACAACAGGCTCCCTAGGAGACTGGCGAGACCCACACTCAGCTCTACCCAGACATGGGAACCAGGAAGGAAAGCTCCTTCCTCTGGCAAGGTCCACTTCAGAGCTCTCAACTGACACACAGTCGGCAAAGGAAAAACATATAAGGGGCCCACATTCATTTTCACAGAAGGGTGAATTCTCAGTTGAGAGGCAATAATTGATGATAACTGGCACAGGAAGGCAGCTGTCTATATCATCAACCCAAAGTTATCTTCTGGATTATAAACATTTTCATTGAGTCTGGAGTGGGGTGAAAAAAGGTATAAAACATGGTTTCTGTCCATTGATTTGGCAGAGATAAGCAACAAATACAAGGCCAAAAGGCAGCACCTTCAAGCAAGCAGGAATTCCGCTCCACACGAGAGAACTAGGTTCCTCTACATCTGAGCCTCCCTCCAATACCTCCCCCACAGAATTAGCCAGCCCCCAAAATGGGAAATTCTGAAAACACCAAATACAAGCTAAATTCAAATGAGATTAATGTTCTAGGCTGGGCATTAAAATTAATCTTTTATGACACTTGTTTAGTTAAGTGACACCCTGCAGTCAGGATAGCTCCATGATTTTGGTCATTGTGGCCAACTTTACATGAACACAAGGGACAGTAAGTGGATAAAGCAAAGTCTACCCACTTTCCCTCGGCATTTTCTGATGAAACTTGATTTTTTTCTTTAGAGTCTGACTGAATTAGCAGACTATCAGAAAAGCTGGATTGAACTAATTCTATCAATGATATTAATCAAGAACTGTGCTAGGGGTTTTCACAAGGTCATTCACATTTAATCTCTGAAATAGCTTTACTGCTTATTCTGATTGATAATGCACCTGATATATGCATCTCAAAAAGAAAAGAAAAGAAACCACACATAGTCCTACCTGCCACAGATATTTTGATAAATACAGTATTCTAGATTTTTTTCAATGCACATATTTAATGCTTTTCCAAAAATGGGACTAGTTCTGATTTACAGGGTTATTACACATTTTATAAATATCTTTATTAAATATAGTCCACATGCCATAAAAGTCATTAAAGTGTATAGTTCGATGGTTTTACATTAGCTTTTTTCTTTTTTTTTACCGGGAGGTCCCAGGGATCGAACCCGGGTCCCTCCACATGGCAGACAGACGCCCAACCATTTGAGCCACATCCGTCTCCTCAATGGTTTTAATATATTCACAACTTGTGTAACTGTCAACATGATCTGAGTTTAGAATGTTTCATCACTGCCCAAAGAAATCCCAAACCCATTAGCAGTCACTCCCCATTTCCCCTCAACCTCTCCAAACCTAGGCAACCACCAATCCATTTTCTATTTCTATAGATTTGCCTATTCTGAATGTTTCATATAAACAGAATCATACAGACATGGTCTTCTGTGACTGGCTTTTGGGACAACATCATTTTTAATGTCATATACTGTTCAACTTTGTGGCTGCACCCTGACCAATCCCTAGCCAATGGGCACGTGAGTCCTTTCTGACTTCCCCAATTATTAAAAGAAGAAGAAAAAAGTGATAACTTCTTTATGTGCAGCTTTTCTCACTTGTCTGGTTATTTCCTTTGGAAAATTTACAAAGAGAACAAGTCTTTAAAGTCATTGAGAAAATATTCAAAGTACGTCCTACCCCTACACAACGTCAAAGAGAAAGGTTGGAATGATTTGTCCTTTCAACACACAACATCTTTCCCTGTTTTAATTTGTTGTCTTTTCATATCTTCCTTCTCAATTTTCCTATTCCTCATGTGCTTTGCCCATTTTTCTATGCCAGGCTGCTCTCATCTCATTGAGTCTTTACAACAAGTTCAAAGATGTGCAGCAATTAGTCTGAGGTCACAGAGCTAATCCCGGTGGAACAAGCATTTGGAACTTGCAAACCAACCCCAGGTCTATTCTGCCACACAACACTGTCACTCAAAGAGGATGCCAAGAATCCCTAAATACAGGTGTTTTTTGGAAAAAAAATAATTAAGCAATTAAAATCATTGCCTTTGTGGATACTCAGGAAGATATAAACAATTCCATGGAAAGATAGGGATATTAGAGATTTTCTTTTTTTAATCAACATGAGAAACAAACAATGGAGACAAAAATTGCCCCAGCTGGAAATATTCACTAATTCAACGTGTTTGGGGGTGACAGAGGCATCTTCCATTGCCGCTGGTGGCATCCTTGAAAAAGTCTATTTTGTTATTGAGGGGTTACTTTTTGATTGTTGATTATCCTGGCCAATTCACAAACACCTCCTTTTCCTCCTTCTCCCCCCAAATTACATGATTCCCCACTACTTTATTCCATGGATTGTGACAGATGACCAAAAACAGAAATAGAAATTTTAAAAGTTATTTTTAAAAACAATCATTTTAATGTTAAGCACTTGGACAACCCATTTCAAGCCACCGTTTTTTCCTGGCATAGAAAAATGTCACTTCCAAAAGGTACACTATAGACAAACTCTTAAAAAAACAATGAACTTCCCTTCCCAATTCTATTAAGTTATATTTGGTAATTCTATCCCCATGAAATGTAGAGTTTGAGAGCATGTCCCTCAATTTCCTGCAATATAATAAAGTTTACTTTTATCCAAAAAAAAGCATAATCTCTGAAAATCAGGAAGAAATTGTTGTGTAAAGCCTAATCTCAGCTGGTCCCCATATAGCCCCACTGCCATCCCAACTACCATGAACCAGGAGAAATTCGCCAAACTGCAGGCACAAGCATGCACTGGTGGGAAAGGAACTGCTCACAGAAAAGAAGGCAGTTTACAGAACAGTTACAGCCAGTGATAAAAGCTTCAGTTCTCCTTAAAGAAATTAAGTGTAAACGATACCTCTGGTATTGAAGAGGTGAATATGTTTACAAACCAAGGAACAGTGATCCACTTTAACAACACTGAAGTTCAGCCATCTTCGGCAGAGAACACTTTCCCCATTACGGGCCATGCCGAAACCCAACAGTGGACAGAAATGCTACCCACCATTTTAAACCAGCTTGGCACAGACAGTTTGGTTTAAGGAGACTGGGTGAAGCTCTGCCCAAACAATCTGTGGACAGAAAAGCACCACTTGCTACTGGAGAGGTGAAGATGAAGTTCCAGATCTTGTGGAGAATTTTGATGAGGCTTCCAAGAATGAGAGAAAATGAACTGAGTCAACTTCTGAAAGAAATAGAACTTGGAGCTGCTATTTTATATCACGACTGCTTTTTTAAAAATTTTGTTGTTTATGGATCTAATAAAATCTAGATCTCTAATATATTTTTTAATATAGTAAACTTTATTTTTAAAGAGGTTTTAGATTACAGAAAAGTTACATCAAAAGTATAAGGGACTCCCATATACCCTACCCTGTCCCCCTCCCCCATCTTCCCCTATTAACAACATCTTACAATTGTGTAGTGTATTTGTTACAATTGATGAATAAATATTGAAGCATTGCTACTAATCAAGGTCTATAGTTTACATTGTGGTTTACACTTAATTCTGATGCCCTAAAAATGCCCTATGTTCCAACTATTATTCCCTCCTCCTCCCCTCAGAACCTCTGGTAACCACTATTTTTATAACAATGTTACATCTTCTTTCCATTACTACAATATTAACAAGCTCACTTTGTCCATGGTTGCATTCCCCCCTTATGATTTGTTCATTGCTCAACCTTGAGGATTTTGGGATTGCAATGCCCACTCTGCCTCAGACTGAGAGGGGGCTTAGATCTAATGGGGCAGATGGAAGGAACTTTTCTGCTTGCAGTGTAGATACTCTCTGGTTTTGGAGGATAGAGGTTATCCATCATCTTCATTTTGTTAGTTGTCTTGGGGATTGTATTAGTCAGCCAAAGGGGTGCTTATGCAAAATACCAGAAATGGGTTGGTCTTTATAAAGGGTATTTATTTGGGGTAGAAGTCCACAGTTACCAGGCCATAAAGCATAAGTTTCTTCCCTCACCAAAGTCCTTTAGTTGGAGCAAGACAGCTGCCGACATTTGCCAGGGTTCAGGCTTCTAGGGTTCCTCTGTTCCTGGGGCTGCGTTTCTCTCCGGGCTTAGCTCTTCTGTTTCCTCCACAAGGTCAGCTATAGGCTATCAGGTGAATGGTTTGTCTCTATCCTGGGGCCTTCTCTCCTTCCTCATGACCAAGCTCCTCTGTCAGCTCACCTCCCCGGTCTCCAGCATCAAGACTCCAACATCAAAACTGCTCCCTCTGTCCTTTGCCTTGCCTTTTATATTTGATTCCCCCACCCACCAAGGGGTGGGACTCAACGCCCTACTGACGTGGCCCAATCAAAGCCCCAATTATAATTTAATCATTCCCAGATGAACAGATCAGTTTACAAGCATAATCTATACAGATTTTTGGAATTCATAATTATCAAACTGCCAAACGCCTACAAGGATCTCTAATATTTTTAAGTTCAAGCCCCCTGGACACTGCAGCTCTTTTCAGTTTTTGCTTGTACACAATTCATTCTTTACAGCTAACTACACTGAAGAAGCCTAGAAATAAAATGTCCTCCCCCACTTTTTTTTTATTAGAAAACTTGTGTTGTACAGAAAAATCATGCATTAAACACTGAGTTCCCATACACCACCCTATTATTTAACACCTTGCATTAGTGCAGCACATTTGTTAAAATTCATGAAAGAACACTTTTATAGTTTTATTATTAACTATAGTCCACTGTTTACAATAGTGTCCACTGTATTGTACAGTCTTATGTTGTTGTTTTTTTAAACTTCTATTCTAGTAATGTATATACAACCTGAAATTTCCCCTTTTAAGCATATTCAAACATATAATTCAGTGCTGCTAATTATGTTCATAATGCTGTGCTACCATCACTACCATCCATCTGGGAATAAAATTTGAAATCAAAGATTAATAGAGCTCTTTGTATAGTTAAAAAAAAAAGATGCTGCAGCTTGGGGTTGCATATTATATATTACAAGTAGCCTTCTTTAAAAACTTTGATGGTTAAATCAATCTCACTGACATTCATTGTATTTATTTTAAGTAATTTAATAAATTGCCTTGGGAATTCTCAATTTCTTCGTTGTTAAGGATGAAGGTTTCCAGTGACAGATTTTCTTAAAGAGAAATGCACTTGGTTACAGTGAAGGGACATATTCCAAGAGCCCCAGCACCTTGCCCTATACCTCCCACCTGGAGTTTCTTAAAGGAGTAGCTTTGAGATATCTGCCTGACACACTCTTCAAAAAACATGTATGAGAATCACAGAATTTCTGCAGAACTTACATATGCAGAAAATTTTAAATAGTGTATTAAAATAAAGGGAATCAACTGGAAGGCTGGCCAAGGGTCAGACACTTTGAGGGAAGGGAAAAAAAGGCAAGAAGGTGAAGAAATGGGATTAAGGTATCACAAACACTCCCTCTTACAACATGGCAAAGTAATTATTGTACACCTCAACACCCATCTGTTCACCAAGGGCTTATCCATGTGCCAGGAAGTGTGCCAAGGGATCAACTGGATCCAGAGTCCTGAGAAGTGGTTACTGAGGTATCCTCATTTCACAGATTAAGTGGCTCCAAGGATCAGAATCTTGTTCAGGTTATTAATATACCCAAAGCACAAGCAACAAACTAAAACAAACAAAAAATCGATAAATTGAGCTTCATGAAAATAAACTTTTGTACAACAAAGGACATTATCAAGAAAGTGAAAAAACAATCTATAGAATGGGAGAAAATATTTGGGAACTATATATCTGATAAGGGTTTAAGAGCCAGAATATATAAAGAAATCCTACACCTCAACAACAAAAATCTAATTTTAAAATGGGAAAAAAACTTGAATAGACATGTTTCAAAAGAAGATATACAAATGGCCAAAAGGCATGTGAAAAGATGCTCAATATCATTAGCCATTAGGGAAATGCAAATAAAAACCACAATGAGATATCATTTCACACCTACTAGAAGGACCACAATTTTTTTAAAAACAGAAAACAAGTGTTGATGAGAACACAGAGAATTAGGAACATTCATTCATTGTTGGTGGGAGTGAAAAATGCTGCAGCCATAGTAAGAACTACTCTATGACCCAGTGATCCCACTTCTAGGTAAATAATCAAAAAGGTATTAACAGCAGGGACTTGAACACATATTTGTACACCAAAGTACACAACAGCATTATTCACAACAGCCAAAGGGTAGAAGCAATCTAAATGTCTGCCAATAGATGAATGGATAAACAAAATATGGTATATACATACAATGCAATATTATCCAGCCCCCAAAAGGAATGGCATTTCAATACATGCTACAACACAGATGAACCTTGTAGACATGCTGAACGAAATAAGTCAGACAAAAAGGGACAGATATTTATGATTCCACTTATATGAAATAATTATTCAAATTCATAGAGACAGAAAGTAGAGTACAGTTTACCAATGGGGGAAGGAGAAATGGAAAGTTATTACATAAAGGGTGTGAGGTTTCTGTCTGGGGATGGGAAAGTTCTGGCAATGGATGGTGGCGAGGGTAGCACGACATTGTGAATGTGATTAATCCACTGAATTGTATGCTTGAAAGTCACTGATATGGGACAGTTTATGTTGTATATATGTTTTCGCCATTTAAAAATAGAAATACTAAAGAGACAATGACAATTAAATGCAATACATGATGGGCTGGATCTAATAATGGAAGAGAAATTACCTAAAAGGACATTACTGAGACATATGAAAAAATTGGAATACAGACTATAAGCTTTATAGCAATGATAAATTTCTAGAACTTGAAAAATATTTAAGGTAATTACAGAAGTGAATATCGTGGGGAGTGGGTGTAGCTCAGTGGTTGAGCACCTGATTCCTATAAAGGAGGCTCCGGGTTCAATCCCTGGTACCTCATAAAAAAATAAAAGTGAAAATTGTTATTCTTAGGAAATGTACATGGAAATGTTGTGTTCACAGAGTATAAGGTATACAATCTACTCTCAAATATTTTAAAAATAGATAGAGGGACATAGAATGCTATGGCAAATGTGGCAAAATGTTAAAAGGTGGTGGATCTGGGTATCTGGAGGCGGATGGCTCGAGTTTTCTATATAGGTTTTGTATTATTTTTGCAACTGTCCTGTAAGTTTAAAATTATTTTAAAATAAAAGGGTTTTTTGGGGGGTGGGGGGAGAAAGAAAAAGACACTTGTAGAGGCTCCCAAGCTCCCCAGAAAGAGACTGGAGGGAGCGGGAACTGGGAACGTAGTGGGCCACCCCCATCCCATCCCAGCCACTGCCAAACCCCAAAAGCAGGAAAGGAGCTGCACGACTGGTGTCGCCGAATGGGCAGGACGGCGAGTGTCCCCATCTTCACTAAGTGAAGCTCCAGGCCCTGCCACCCTCAAAACCTCCAACCCCCTCGTGGAAGGCCCCTGGACAGAAGGCGGGGGCTGGGTTTCAGGGCTGTGTAGGGTTCTCAGCCCCACACGGGGCTGCCAAGTCCTGCAGTTCCTCCTCCACTCCCTTCCCACACCAACCCGCCCTCTAATCTTCCTGTCTCTCCTCCAGTCCCCAAGGACTGCTTGGCTGCTTCCTAAAGGCAGGGGCAGCCTGAGTCACTCTCCTTCCAACTTTCAGGGCTGTGCTCCCCCACCGGGGGGGGGGGAGGGGGGAGTCCCAAACCCACAGGCACCCTACTCCAGCTCCCTCCTGCCACCAACCACACTCCCCTACCCTCCCGTCACCCACCACGCGCACACACCTGTGCTCCTGCTGGCTTCTCCCAGCCTGAACTGCCACCTCTCTTGCCTCCCAATCCCACCCCTGCCCTTGAAGGCCTAGGTTCAGTCTCATCTCCTGTGAGGACAACCTAGACCCCCCCACGCAGAGCTAACCACTGCATTATAGTTAATCCTCACCTCCAGGACTTCAGGGTCCCCTCAAAACTGGAGCCCCTCAAGGGGAGATACCAAGACCTAGTCACCAGTACCCTTCCACAGCCAAGCTTCCCAACCCAAATGCTCCCAGGTGAGCCAAGCTCCAGCTTTCCTCCCCTCTGCGGGAGGCAGGGCCCACCCCATCCCACAGGGGCCAATGTGGCCCCGCTCCTCATGCGTACTGAGTAGCCAATTAAGGTGGGCTCCCTCTGGGATGCCACCTCTCCTCCAGAGTCAGGGGCCATCCTTCTCCCAGAAAACAACCTGTTGGTGACATGTGACCCTGGGGTGGTAACCTCAGGAACCGGCACCAGACAAGCAAAAGTCTTCCTTCCCCTTCTTCCCTATTCCTCCTCTCAGATCCTTTCCTGCCTCTTCTCCCATCCTCAAATGGTGATTAAATTTCAACAAGTTACTGACACAGACACTTGAGGATTGTGTTTAGTCCTGTTTTTTTTTTTTAATCAAAATAAATCATATATATTTAAAATACATATCCCCAAACAGTGATGTTTTCGTCTCTTATACAGATGCTCTTAAAGGGGAGCTGTTCAGCCAAGACTTGGGTCTACGTAGTCGAAGAGAAGGTGAAATATTAACATAGCCTTCTCTGGCCACCTGTCGAGACAAATGCGTGCTGTTAAAATAAAAGGGAACATGTTGTTTGCTCAAAATATGAGCAGCTTAGAAACTGGGCTTCTATTACCAAGCAATTTAAATCGACTTAACTCACCTCAATTTTAAGTATGTCTAAACTACCACATATGAGGAAGCCTGGAGCTTCCAGCCTCTGCCCACGGGCACTCTCCTGGTGCTTTACTACCTCCACACTGATACCCCCCCCACCACCAGACTCTCCTCTCATGCTCTGCACGGTGCAGCCTCCAGCTTGGCAGCCACCCATGGGGCAAGGAGGGGAGAGAGACCATCACCTTGGTGAATCTGGTGATGGCTACCTGAGGCTTCAGTATACCAGCCTCTACATTTTCATGTGTTTGATCATTTCCATTATAAAGTGGTTTTTTTGTTTGGTTTTGTTTTGTTTTTTAATGAGAATCCATCTCCAGGGAAAAAATTCAAAAAAGATGCAGTCAGTTAAAAATAGGAATATTCATGAGAGATATTTTAAGTTCATTTGAAGAAAACAATTCCTTATGTGGTGAGGCGAGAGAAGAAGAAAATGGCTGCATCTCATTTACCTGAAGAATAAAAGCCACACAAATTCCTCATGAACAAGCTTCAAAGTCAGCTGTAAAATAATAAATGTAAAAATACACCTCATTAGTTCCAAATGTCACACTATTGTGCTAAGGCCTGATCAGGGTTCAAAAGAAGCGCTTCAGAGAAGCATTTGGATGTTAAGCATGTCTCAAAGAAAACAAATAACAAAATTCTGAAGCACAAACTGTAAAACCTTAGCAGAGGTTTATGGTTCACAGTAATACCTTACTAGAGTATTAACATTTTCACATCTGATTTCATTTGATTCAAACAATAAGCATGAGGTTGCCTGTGCCAGTTTTATCTTATTTTGCAGAGGGGTAAGCTAGAGGTGAGTGGGTTGCCAAGGTTACCTAGATATTTGGTGTCTGCTCTGGGACCAAAACCTCCTTCTCCAAGTCCTCCACAAAGGCCAGTCTCCCCTTTTCAATACACCACCCCACTCCAGCTCTCCCGGATTACAGCCCCTTGGGGTCTTGCACCAATAACAATCTCCCACTTTCTCTTCCACCTGAAAGTTGTCATTTCTCCAACGGCACCAGGTACACGCTTCTCCTTCCCTACTCTGCCAACTTCCTGAAAAGATTCCGTGCCTTGTCATGCTTTGACCTCCCCAGTCCCCTTCATTAGCCCTTGCAGTTTCCCAATTTCCCAGGGCATCCAACACTGCTGTCCACCACCTCTACCCCCACTCAAGTTCAAGATCACCCCCTAAATCCATGCTTCTCTTCCTGGTTCTCCTGTATCTTTTGTCCTTGCCCTACCCCACAAAACAGGCATTCCCCACAGTTCTGGGCCCAAAGATACTGCTGTCTCTTCCTTAGCCCACACTCCTGTTGCCTGGATTCTCTTAGACAATACCACAGCTTCCAAGATCCCATATGTTTAAAAATGCTCCAAGGTACCTTCATCTGCAGCGCACCTCCTTCAGACCTCCCTTAATCAGCTTCCAAATAACCATCCCACCTACCATGAGGGTTTTTGTTTTTTTTTAATCTCTCACTCCCTCTTCAACCACAACACATACACATGCACACACACACACTTTAATCTCGTACCATACCTGCCCTGGTTTGCGCCCTCAGTTCTCCCTCCACCTATACTACGGAAATGGCCTCACTCAACAAATACGTACCAAGCACCTACTACGCACCAAGCGGTGCTCTAAGGTCTGGTGATAAGGCAATAAACAAAACACACCACCATCGCTGCTCCAGTGGCAGGAAACAGACAACGAAGAATAACATTCTGTGGTTGAGTGTGAGGCTGAAAAGAGCCAAGATGAAAAATAAAACCTGGTAAGGGGGATAAGGATGTGGTTGCTTTTAAAACGTTGTCTAGAGAAAGCCTCTCTCCTCAGAGAAGCGGGGGAGGGTTCATTCCAGTGCAAAGGCCAGAGGCAGGGGAGTGCCACAGAAGGGCAGATTCAAGTCCTAACCTCAGGTGTGCAAATGTGACCTTCTTTGGAAATAGGGTCTTTGAAGATGCGATTAGTAAAGATGACAGGGTGAGCCCTAATTCATATAAGAGGTGTCCTTATGAAAAGAAGGAAACTTGGACACAGATAAAGGGGAGAACGCCATAGGAAGACAGAGGCGGAGACTGAACTGCTGCAGCTGCAAGCCAAGAGACGAATGCCAAGGACTGCCAGCAAAGCACGGGAACCTAGGAAGAGGTAAGGAAGCATTCCACCCCACAGGTTTCAGAGGGAGCGTGGGGGTGCCGACACCTCGATTTCGGACTTCTAATCTCCAGAACTGGGATACAATAAATTCCTGTTGTTTTAAGCCACCTAGTCTGTTGTACTTTGTTAGGGCAGTCATAGGAAACCAAGACACAATCTTTTAAAAATCGCCTAAAGTGTGTTTTTCCTAAGGTCTTTCTAAAATTGTGTAGATGCAGAGAAAAGCAGCTAGAAGAAAAGGATCTAGACCAAGTTCTTAACAGCGGTCAGTGTAAAAAAAAAAAAAAAAGGTAGAATTATGCTTTTATTTCTTTTAGCATATCTTTTTTTTTTCCTTAGCAGATGTTTATTTATTTTTCATTGTATTTTTATTTTAAGATACTTAGATTACATAAATGTTACATAAAAAATATAGGAGATTCCCAGATGCCCCTCTTCCCACACCTCCCACATTTTCCCACATTAACAACATCCTTCATTAATGTGGTACATTCATTGCAATTGATGAACACATTTTGGAGCATTGCCACTAAGCATGGATTATAATTTGCATGGTTTTTTTATTTTTTTAATTTTTTTTTATTGTGGGTAAAAATCAAATTTTTCACAATACAAATATTTGTAAAATGATATATAAATACATATGCATATATGTGCATTTGTTTACATAAATGTTATTTTATATATATATATGTATTTTTAAAGGTGCTAAGATTACCTAAATATTACTCAGAAATTACAGGGATTCCCATGTTCCCCACCTCCCACACCTCCCACAACATCCCACACCACCATCCTTCATCCGTGTGGCACAACACCTGCAAGGGATATACATATCCTGGGGCCTTGCCACTGAGCATGGACCACAGTTCACAAGCAGATGTTTATTTAGAAAAATTAAAGTCCTTTAGAAAGTACCTCCTAAGTACCACCCAAGTGAAATAATCCTAAAATAAGAAGTATCCACTCCCCAAAAACACTGGGGACAGACCAGATGTATAATGTACCAACTACAGAACAGGATTACAAAAGCTGATGTTTTAAATGGTTTGTCTGAAGCATGCAATTAACAGCTGGCCCTGTGCTTTCACTTCTGAATAAATATAAATAAATATCTCGTAAAACATAAGCAGTATATGTTGTTCTGAGCATCTTGGGCATTTATTGGTGCCTAGCAGCCAAGCTAAACTCTTCCATCAGCTTCAACTAGCTCTCACTGTGCCTTTCTGCACACATCACACAGGTGACTAAATAATAAATAGGATGATTCAATGACTGTCATTTCATGACTGAGAGAGGAAATGTCAATTAAAAACAACAGGGTACTAGCTATCAACAAATAATACATCTTGTTTAAACTAAATGCTACATCAACAAAGTGTAAAACCAATCAAGATTTGACCTCTAGCTTTCAATTAAGAAACCTATATAACTTTTATAACAAAATGGCTCATTAAAGTACATGGAAGATTTGTTTTAGTTACCACCTTTGTAACAAATATATACATATACTGCAACATATATTGCTTTATGTTTTATGAGATATTTATGTATATTTATTCAGAAGAAAGAAGAGGAAACTGATGTTTGCGTGTCAGACATAGTACTGGGTACTTTAACTATATCATCAACATGAATCTTCCCAACAAATCTATGATAGGGCTTTATTGCCCCCATTTCACACATAAGAAAACCAGGATTCAGAGAGGTTAAGTAACTTGTTCACAGTCACACAGTAAGTGGCAAAATGGAATTCAATTCCAAGTCTGTTTCACAACAGTCTACACATATGATTTTGTATGATTTCATTTATGTGAAGTTCAAGAAGAGGCAAAACCAATCATGATATAAGTCAGAATAATGGTTCCTTCTAGGGGCAGATATTGATTGGAAAGGGGCCCAAGGAACTTTCTCGGGTGCTAAAATGTTCTCTATCTTGATATGGGAGATGGATACACATTCATGAGCTGCCACTGCCCACAAGATTAGTGCACTTTACTATAAACTACACCTCAAGATTTTTTTTTAAAATCCTGGTCTGATCAACTCCAGGTTCCTGATCATAACCATTAAACAACTGCATGGCCACCCTGGTAAAAACTTGGCTATTCTCTAGAATTGACTGCCTTGGATAATCAGTTTTAAAAAACA
Source organism: Cabassous unicinctus (assembly GCA_029593785.1). Lineage (NCBI taxonomy): Eukaryota > Metazoa > Chordata > Mammalia > Cingulata > Chlamyphoridae > Cabassous > Cabassous unicinctus. The sequence continues at coordinate 15,993 of JAQZBX010016725.1, read as the reverse complement.
CTCTGGTAAGCAACGTACATCCTAATCACATCAGAGTGAAGACATCTGAATAATAAACCTGCTTTAAAATACCACAGAATGAAAAGTAGAAAGTATCATTTTCCGGCTACTGGGAATTTCCCCTCTAAAACCACATCGGAATCAAAACAAAATTTAACCCTGCTATAAGAGAATATACAGATGCACAGAAAATAGGTTATAACAAAGTTCTTTGAGAAAGACTTATCTATAGCAAACAGCTAAAGCTAGAATCACACAAATTATTTCAAGACATAATTGCAATTACTTCTTCAACACTGCTGACTCAAAACAAGTGTGAACTGCTACAAAAACTAAGATGAGATAAAAGACAAAGCTAGTGGGCAAAGGGCATAAAACAATAGGGACAGCACTAGGGCAGAGCAAAATCTAAATTCTGAGGACTGTAACTAAAAGAAAATTCAATAAAAATAGCTTTTTCCAGTAGTAAAGTGTGTAACACATGTAACAGATTCTCCTTCAGCTAACAAGTCTTCTCACTGTCGCTTTGCTCAGGCTGGCAAAGCCTCATCACCAGCAGGTGATGATGAAATCATTACATCAATTCTCTCAAAGACTTATCCCACACATACACACACCTCTTATTCAAAGGGTAATTGCCTCTCCAGAGAGAGGAATATATTCATCCTACAATTTGGAGACACATTTGGCAAGCTCCTAGTAACAGTTATCCCACCTTAGCCGGGAAAAGAAACAAACAGCTGGACCCATACCAGCTGGGTATATCCACTGTCTTCTTTACTGGATGCTTTCAATAATGCAGCTAGGAAACACTTTCTACTTTCAAAGGATCAGGGCTGGGTTTAATTCATGTTTAACAAAACACAAAAATACCAGGCAATTGATTGAAATGACTTTAAAGAAGCTTTACCTGGATATCTACATGTAACCAAAGATCTTTATGAGAATTTTTCAGCCTTGGTAATTTATTCACCACCATTGGATGAGTTGCAACAGATTACGTAACCTAAAATACCAAATGTAAGAATGTCAGTGTTTAGAAAACCAACCATTTACATTTATGAGTTTTAAAGTTTTTTAACAAACTGTTAAAATAAAACTGCCAACAAGTTAGGCAGAGTCAAATATTGAGTCCATTTCAGCAAGTCAAAGAATTAAAAGCAAAACAAGTGCCTCAGGAATATTCACAGTCCTGGTCAGCACACCTAAATTATGTGTTAAAAAAACAAACAAACCAGCATTACTAGAAAACATTAAAGCTTAAAATTCAAAGATCCTTTGTTTGAGAAACAAAGGCTTCACCTTATCTCTTATCCTTGTATCAGCTGAAAAAGTCCCATCATTTCTATCCAGAATAGCTTAGCTTTGTACCAACAGTACATAATGTAAAGTGAGTAATAATTTTTCTGGTCTTGATTCATTTCCTAACGTAACTCTTATTTTTTTAAAAATCATCTAAATAAAAAGCACAGTGAAAAAATCAACCATGAATGAACAGTTCCACTTTTCTATTTTTAGCATAACTTTAATATACTAGAATTAGAGAAATGTGAACCATGGATTTTTTTCAAACAGGGAAATCTTCAAAACTGCAAGCTATCTATATATTCAGGCCTCCATTAGAATCCTGGAAAAAAATCAGTTCATACGGTTTTACAGCAAGCAAATTATGTTTGTTTACTCAAAAGATGGTCTCATTCCTTGAATTTTAAAAACCTGCTATCTGAATTGGCCAAATTTTGCTAATTTCAGCCTAAGACACACCTCAAAGGTTACTGGTTTCGGTAAGGGGAATTTGATGCCAGGAGGAACTTCTATATTGATTACATCCATGACCACCATTTATTAAACTCTTCCTAATTCTCATGCAGCATTATCCTATTTTGTTCCCAAAAACTATCTTGTACAGCAGACACTTTGATCCCCACAGCCGGATACTGAAAATGAGGCTCGGAAGAAAAATAACTTGTCCAAGGTCACTGAACAGCACTGGCCTCAACACTGAAGAAGAGAACTCAGAACTTTTAAGAAGAATTACGCCTTTCAATCACACGCAAGTCACCTGCACAAAAAGCTAAATGCAAAGCAGTGAGCCCAGCAAGGGAGAAACCCAAAGGAAAAAGCGATATTCCAAACTGTAAAAGTAATTTTAAACAGAAAATCTAAGGAAAATCTAATCTTTTTAAAGGCTGGGCAGGGGGAAGTGTACTCAAACAGAGTTTTATAGGGCTCCTACACTTACCTGATCTTAAAATCTAATCTGGTTTAAGAGCAGACGGGCTATGTGTAAAACGCTCACAAATTCCACCAGGCTTAATACCTCTATTGAAATGGATCAGAAGTGCAAGCCTGGAGAGTGGGAAGAAGTGACCGCCCTGTCCTGGTCTCCCTCGGGGTCAGCTGTCAGATCGGCATCCCCCCCCCACTGCGAGCCGCCCAGGGAGCCCCCGGCCCCGCCTTCCCAATCCCAGCCCCCCACCCCCACCCCCTAGTCCGCCACCTCTTTAACCATCCCGCCACCTCCCAAGGCACAAGTAATTACACTGGAAGAATTTGTTATAACAAGTATAAACCCATATTCATTAACTGGCTTCGCAATCTGAAATCCACAGAAAGGATACAACCAGGGAGGGGCAGAAGAAAATGGGGGAATTGTTCTGAACAACCATTCTACGAAGTTGGGGGAGATTAAAGCGGCCCTGGGGACTGGAGAGCAAAAACCAACCAAACGCTCTTACGCGTTAGGCAGGGGCGGGAAGCCTCCTCGCCAACCCACGTTATAAATGTATGTATTATTTTTTAAATGAACTCGACACCAGTTAACCTCGGAGTCTCTCGACTTCTCCCAAATTAATGTGGGGGGGGGGGCTTCCGCAGCTCCCCAGCGCTCAGTGTAAAATGCCGTGGCCTGAAAATCAAGGTAACTTGGTTTTGTGGCCTCTAGGAAGGGCCTGCAGTCCAGGGGTAGCAGCCAGAACCTGCGCCCTCAGCCCCCGCGGGCTCCCCACTCAGTGCCCCCCACGCACACCCTTTCTCGAGGTGTTTTTACCGAAATCCGCGTTACGTGTCCCCGGACCTGGTAGGAAACCACCGTCCACCCCCCACCCCCCACCCCCATATCTCGGGCAAGTACCCTGGTTAATCATTCAATGCAGGCGGCGTGGAATATGTTTTAGAGGTCAAAGAGAAAGATTAGCCCCAAGTTTCACAGAAACCAGCCTCTGGGGACCCAGAGGTGGCAGTGGCAGGCGGCTGGGGGCGGGGAGAGGCCGCCAGCGGCTCTCTGGCTGGTACAACACCTGATCTCCCCATGCGGCAGCGGGAGCAGCGCAGTATGAGGGTGGGGTGCGGAGGTGCCACTGCGAAATCTCGCGCGTCCCGGCTCCAAAACGCCGTGCGCCCTAGGGCGCTGCGCCGGGACCCAGATGCCTCTCCCAACGGCCGCATCACCCCGGCGCGGGCTTCCCCGGAAGTTGGGGTGCAGCGGGGAGGGGGAAGGTCTTCGGGCTACCCAGGGTGGGAAGGGGAGGGGTGGTGATGGAACGGGGCAGACAGCGCGGCCGGCTGTTTCGTTATCCTTTTCCTCCGGGGTCAGGAAGGCGGCGAGGGATGGAGGCGCCTAAATGCGTCAGGAGCTACCTAGGTGCAGTTTCCTCGGCTGGGGCGCCGGGGCGAAGCCGGACCCGGCGAGGAAGGAAAGGGGTGAGGGGAAGAAGGGGTCCAGCGGATGGGGCCGGCAAGCGGGACGGGGGGAGGCGAGAGCCGCCCGGGAGAGGTGGCGGACAGCAGGGAGGGCGGCGGCGCGGGTGACCATTCGCCCCGGCCTTACCTTGTCCGGGAGCAGCTCCTGCTCGGCGGGGCGGGGGCGGGAGATCGCGGCCGCATCCACGTCCCGGCCGCTCCGCGCGGCTCAGCCCGGCGACCGCCGCCGCCCACGCTCCATGCGCAGCGCCCGGTCGCGGGGCCCGACAGTGTCCGCGGCGGTGACGGCTCGGGCTCGGCTCGCCTCTCGCACTTGTTGCCTCGGCTGCTCAGGGTCCCGGCTCGCCTTCGCTGCCGCAGCCGCTGCCTCCCCGCGCCCGGGGCCGCCCCCGCCTCTCCGCGCGCGCCAATCAGGCCCGGCGCCGCCCCTCGCGTCACCGCCCCGCCGCGCTCGGCCGCCCCTCGCCCCAAGTTTGGGGAAGGCCCTGCGCCCGCGTGTCCGCGGTCCTCGCCCAGAGCCCACCCAGGCTCCGGGCCCGCTTGCCCACACCTGGAAAGCCAAGGTTACGCTGTGGTAAGGGGACCCCCCGGGAAAGGGACCTCCCTGAAAAAGAGGGAACCCGAAACTCAACTGTTTTCCAACTCTGGTCTAAATCCCTCAGTTGCAGTTCCCCACCCCCCTTGTCTGTCCGATGCTGGGGGACTAACCACATCGCCTGACGAGGCCTCCAGTGACCTTTTCTGGCAGGAGCCAGTTCGTGACTGGCCCTAGACCGACCCTGGCTGCTTCTCGAGGGCCCGGGTTGGTGCGTGGTGGTAATGGCTCCAGCACGGAAAGTCAGGGGACGGGGAAACTAGGGCCTTTGCCCTCCGCCCGCCAGGTACCGGCCCAAATGACGCCCCAGAGGCCCAGGCCCAGATGGTGCCCTGCCTGGCACTGCCAGCCGATCCTCGGATTAGTGAAGCCGCCCGGAATGTTGGCGGGGGGCTGCTCTCAGGTCTCCTCGCGGGGCCAAGCAGAGGGTTTTCTCGAGGTCTCATGTGCGGCCCAGGAAGCCGGAGAACTGGATGTGCAAAGTGCCTAAGCTTTGGGTCTCGAACCCGCGCCGCGGTCCAGGGGGCAGGATGAGTGCCTAAGCGCGGCCTAAATGACTGAACTCGGACATCCCACCACACTTCGTGGCGCGGACAACCACCGACAGGCCTCGGTGGCAGCCCGAGAGCCATGCATTCCGACTCCGCCCCTAGAACCCAGCCCCGAGTCTGCCTCGCCTAGGTGAGCCAGAGCCGCTGTTAGACCTAAGCTAGGGCCCCCCGGTGGCCCGGCGCTACCGGGTGGAGACTTTGCCCCTGGCTTGAAAGGTCCCGCGTAGCCACCACCTCCGCAGTGAGCTCCGCGGGGAGACAGGCCCGGTCCCCTAGGTCTTTAACTCTTGGAGAAGAAAGCGATCCCTTCTAGATAATCAGACTAAGGAATCAAAGCCCCACTCCCATCGATTTGCATTTTTCTGAAGGCTCTCAGAAGCGAGTTAGCGAAAAGGGAAGGAATTGTTAATGTAGAATTTCAGGCACCTGTGAGCTTAGCCTCCTCGCCTACCCGCCCTTACTCTAAGAGCAAGTTCTTGCTGGATGTAGAGAGCCACGTGGGTGCTGCCCTCTAAAACAGGAATTCTGAGTCAGTGGATCTGGGAAGGTTATGATTGGCAGCCTTCAGACGTTTTTGCTTTTATGTAGATCACATGATTCTCCCAAGCCTGACATGTAAAGTCCAAGAAACAAGTCGGGTTTTTGTGTAGCGGTTGAAAAACATCCGGAAAGATGCACATCGACCTTTAGCCACGGTTACCCCGGGTGTAGGATTAGGGTGGAAGAAGGAGGGAAGATGAATTGTATACCCTTATCCACTTTGAATTTTATGTGTTTTTTTTTTTTCAATTTATCTAAATAAGTTAGAAAATAAAACATTTAAAAAGAAACAGAAATTACAAATTCAGTAAGAGCTCTACAGAAACTATAAATGAATAGATAAATGAAACCTATATTTTTCATTCTATGTCAAAGTAAATTAATTCCGAGTCCATGTCCCTTGATTTAAATAAAGATATTTCTAAGCTGCTGTTTTGATCTCTAGATGCTGTGATGGGGCAAAACCAACATCTGAAAAATATTGTTTCTCTGCATATGTGTCTTCCCTTTAAAAGCATTCCCAGCAGCCACAGACAGCTTTCAGGGACTGCCAGCCAAGGCGTTTTTAGTGAAGGAACTGCTACCATGTCAGCTGGCAACAAACAAAGAAATTAAAACTTGCTTCCTTCACAGCTGCCAAACACTGCCCAGGCTCTGATATTTAAAAAAAAAAAAAAAAAAAGGCATTCTCTCCACTGTGCCATTAAATTATGCCGCTGGGAGTGTATCTGCAACAGCTATGCTGTGTTGTTAAGGGAATTACTCAGTGCTTTATTCCACATCCACTTGGGTTGGGGTCTGGGTTGTCATCAACAGTAGGTGGAGATGTCGTTATTTGTTTACTCAACAAATATGTATTGACTGCCTACTAGGTGCAGGGCCCAGAGCAAGGCGCTGGAATGGTGGTCATGGCAGACAATTCTTCCCTCTTGGAGCCCACAGTCTAGCCAGAGAGAGAGACAATTACACACACTATCAATTATATAATTACAGTTGTGATATGGGCAATGCAAGATGGTAGGACTGTTTGGGGAGTCAAGAGAGGGCTTCCAAGAGGAGGTGACATTCGAGCTGAACTCTGAAGGGTGAACAGGACTTCATCAGGGAAAGAGGAGGGTGGGAGAGAGTTCCAGGTTGGTTCAGGCTGCAAAGGGAGAAGTGGTTGAGGGGAATTCAGAGAGGTAGGCAGGGGCTTGATCATGCAAGGCCTAGTACACCATGTTAAAGAGTTTGGCCTTTATCCCAAGAGCACTGGGGAAACATGAAAGCCTTTTAAGCAGTAGTAATATGCTCAAATTTATATTAGCAGTAAGATCACTCTGGCTGCCATGTGAAGACAACAGAAGAGGGTGTAATAGGATGGAGGGACAGTTAAGACACTGTTGCTGTAAGTGAGAGAGACTGTTTGTCTAGGATAAGAGGTAAAGCAAATGGAGAGAAGTAGATGCCAACAAGACTTAGTGGTTCCCTTGATAAGGAGGAATCAAGGGAAACTCCTAGGTCTCTGCTTCTTCAGCCAGATGGGTGGTGATAGCAATTGTCTGAGTTGGAGAGCCCTGGGAGAGAAGGGGTGAGAAGACCCTCCCTACCAAGTTTAAATATGGTCAAAGTGGGTTGAGGTGCCTGTGCAATGCACAGCTGGAGATGGTGAGTAAGGGTCTGGTGCTAGGAGAAGAGGCTAGGGCTGGAGTAGCTGATGTAGAGATTTTGCTGGAGCCATGGGAATGAGGAGGTCTAGGAGAGACTGGAGAGTTAGACCAGAAGAAGGCCTGAGGAACTGTTATCTAAAGGCCAGAGAGACAAGCTGTCTGACAATGGTGGCTGAGAAGGAGCAGCCAGAGAGGCAGGAGGAAAACTAGGAGCTTGGGGAGGTAGGAAAATGTTCAGAGAAGGAAGATGTAGTTGCCAGGACTCAACATGGCTGAGAGGTCAAAGTGAAATGAGGACTGAAAAGTGTCCACTTGGCTTAGTGACCTTGGTGCCATTGGAGCTCTTATAGAGCAGTAATACTGGTGGAATAAAGGGGATGGGAGACTGGAGTGAACTGAGGAGACAGTGAGAGGTGAAGAAATGAAGAAAGGCACTGAGGGTAGGCAACTCTTGAAAGGTTTGCCTGTGAAGGGCAGGAGAGGGAAAGAGAGGAATGCTGAGTCAGCGGTGGACTGGTTTTCATTTTTTTTTTAAATTATTTTAGGATGAATAACTTGAGTTTGTTTAAATACAGAGTAGATGGATCTCAGAGAGAAGACGACGACAAAGCTACAGGAGAGAGAGAGGACAAAGGACATTAAATGTTCCTGTGATCATAGGAAGGGATGAAACCAGAGTTTGGGTGAAAAGACTGACCTCCTGCAGGGGATCAGCTCCTCTGTTACAATAGGGGAAAAGAGGTTGAAGGAGGACTGAGCCAGGCAGGTCTGGTGTGGGAAGTTGAGTCTTTCTACCTGATGACATCCTGTTACTCTGACATAGGGGAGGCTGGAGATAGGACAAGGAGAGGTGGGAGATTTGAAGAAAATAGAGAAGGTTTGACACAGTCATTGCAGAAGGTAGGAGGACAAGCTGACCAGAGAAACCAGCCGATGGCCAGCAGCATGGCAACTCACTTAAGGTTGGTGGCTGTGAACTTTTTGAATGCCCTTTGGTCTTTCTGTGTGGTTTCCTCCAGCAGAGCTTAGCTGTCTGCTCTGGCACAAGTTCAGAGTATAAGGAGACTCACGTTTTACAGATGAGGGAGTTGCTAGAGCAGAAGGGTTAAGGAATTGAGCATGTTGGCAGGAGTGAGGTTGGCTTGATGCATGTTAAGAGAGAAAAGACATAAGTCAGTGGGCTGGAGGGGTGAACGGGATCAAGGCTCAGTTGCACAGGAAGGAAGAAGGTTGGATCAGAGATCTGGATTAAGTTAGTGATTCAGGAGGTGAGAAGTTTAGAGGGATGTCCATGCCAGGAGTGATGGGGAAGGGTAGAGGAGAAAGTCATTGGAGAATATGAGGTCAAGGGATTGAGAGGCATGGTGTTGGATGAGTCATTTGTGTGGACAGTGAAGCCATTTAGGATGTGGGCAGGAACTGTGGTCATGGTGTAAAGGCCACGGAGCCAGGACCCAAAGTCTTAAGAAAGTGAGAAGGAGGGGTGACCAGGAGAAGAAAAGATGGGAGCTACCAGGAAGAAGAGAAGGGAATATGGCTAGGCAGCAGTCTCCTCAAAGGAAGAGGTGGAGCAAAGAAGATCAGGTGGAGGACCCACCCAAGGCAGAGGGATGAGAGAATCAGCAGCCTCATCTCCCAGTGCTGCAGGGAAAGCAAAGAGAAGGTGGGAGTTTCCTGAGCAGAGGCTAAGGATGGATGAACAGACCTTCCAATCAGTTTACTTCTTAAAGGTACAGTTCCAGAGGACCATGTGCAAGGGTTTGGAAGGTTGCCAAGCAGAGAGGGCTAGGTCAGAGGTGAGGTGGGAAAGGGAATGATGAAGAAAACAGAAATGGGTGGCCCAGCGGATTTTTCCCCAGACATCTCTTCGTGAAGCCTGTCCAAGGAGCTCTGCAAACCAGGGCCATATCCCCTTCAGTTCCTTTTCCTCCTCAAGATTTCCATCAGGGAAAGGCAAGTGGAAGCTTCCCACTTCTCTCTTCTCCACTTGGAGCTTTGTTGTCTCCAAACGAGCCCCTGTGGGACCCTTGCCAGGAATCAGGAATCCCAGGCTTGTCCCACCTCTGCTACTCACCTCTCTCCTTCAGACTGGTTGTTGATCTCTTGAGTCTGTTTGATGGGGATGCTGAGACACACCTACCTCTCAGGGCTATTGTAAGGATTAGAGGAGATAACTTAAGTTCAAGCACTTTCTAAATTGTGAAGTCCTGTATGAATGTGAGTGATTTCCCTTGTTCAGAAGCCCCCACCCCCCCACCACTCCCATCTCTTCCAGGAATCCTCCCAAAATGTTGGGGAATCCCTGCTCTTGAGGAAGCTGTAATCTTGCCCAGGAGACAGGACAAACACACCCAAAACAATTAGAGAGGATTGCACAGCTGTGTCTGATTAAGTGCTAAATTGTAAGGTGCAGACAATCAGAGCCGATAGCAGAAGAAGGGGCAATTTGCCTGCGTTAGGAAAGTCTGGGAGGCTTCCTAGGCAAGGTGGGGTGGGAGGTACTTAGACACCCCACTTATCCTGAGTACAGCATTTGCAAATATACCCATTTTCTTTAATTGACATGGGTCTACAAAAAGTTTCTAGGTCATAAGATTTTCTTCTTCGCTCATCTACTTCCCAACCTGTTGTCACTTCTGTGGTCCTGTCCCCTCAGCCACCTCACTCCTCCCAGGTGATCCAGCAGCCTTGGCATCAAACGCCTATGTGCTTTGTCTCAGGTCTCTCATATTTGGGACCCGTTTTCCTGGTGAGTAAACAGAGGCTGATCTTCAGCAAGTTTCCCATGTCCCCTTTGGGGCCAGCAGCCACTCAATACTTTTGTCCAGCTAGCTGCAGGCTTTTGAGCAAGCCGTCCTGGATGCCCTGCCTTTTTGGTCTTTGAGGTCTTCGGTTCATCTCACTGCACCTGGCCAGCCTTGGGCACCTGCATGTCCATAGAGCTGCAGCCCTGGGTCTGGCCTGGGCCAGCGCCCACATCCTGCCTCCTTTGCTCCTAACTGCCTCCACCTCATTGGCCAGAAGCTCCCACCATTCAGATACAGACCTCATGGAGTGGCCACCCCAGAGCCCAGGCACTTGCAAGCCCAGAGCTGGCTTCCACGCTCTTGGTTCTGTTGGAACCAACACCTGTGGCCTTTGCACATGGTTCAGAATGCAGGCCTCCTTCCTTGGCAGCCAGTCCTATGGTCTGGTTGGTGCCTCAGCCCCATACCACCCTTCATCACAGGCCTGGAAAAGGCCCAGCAAGCCTCAGGGCCAAGCTCACATGGGGTAGTATCAGCAGCAGAAATCCCCAAACCTGGTACATGCTGTGGACTTAGGTTGTTCCAGAAGGATGGCAGTGTTTTGCTAGTCTGTTAATCAGTCCCAGATGGGGCTATGAAAACCACAACCATCTCTGTCAGTGGCTAAAATATTAATTATTGATGGAAAGGATGGAATCTTGGCACTGGTTTACACTTTAGAATTTTAGTCAAATCCCTTGGAGCTTGCAAATGTGAAAAATAAGGCCCCAAAAGTAGCTTTCTGGAATCCAAACACCTAATACTAGAGATTATATCATGAATGTTGGACAATTAAGTCACAGGTTAAATACCACCTGGCTCCAAAAACAGATCCTTTGCTAACAAGGTGACTTACTTTGCAACAGCAGGAAAACATAAAGCCTTATTATCAGATGCAGATACTAGAAACCAATGACATGATTCCCAGGGGACTTGCTCCATGTCTTAGGGAGTTCTGAAGCTGGAAGAACTCAAAATTCCCAGGTTAGTAAAGTCCAGCTTATGTATGATATTGTGATAGTGCATGAGGCCAGCAGTTTGAAGGGGCATGAACAGCCATCTCTACTGGGGGCATCATATTGTTTTGGCAATGTAACTCTCATTAAGGAGAAATGCAAAATCATACTCCCAGTTATCATCAAACTACAAAATTACGTTCAAGAGGAGAGGCCCATAATTGCAGCATCAAGCATGAGATGGTGCCATTAATATGATTATCAGGGCATAAGCCTATTAGAGAACTTAATGCCTCTTTACCGGCATCATCCTTTGTAAAGCTTCCCTGGTCTGGAAATCATCTCAGTTGTAAACACAACCATTAAACACCAGTGATTTTCAAGGGGCATGACAAAGATCTGCTGACCTTACCAAAGGGCAAAGTTGCCTGGCTAAGGAGAACAGAGAACATTTCTGGAAAATGAAGACTCATCTGCCAACTCTGGTTGTCCCTATTGAGAATGGAAATGCATTTGGCTTCCAGTCCTTACCAGCCCTGTAGCTCTTTAGTCATGGATATAACCTGGAGATATGCCTGTGCCACCTAAGATGGACACAGGGGCCCAGGCCTTTGCCATCTGCTACCAGTAAAAAATCATGGCATGTTAGTCTTCAAGTCCAGGTTCAAATCCCACTATGAGAATGAGCCGTGTGTGGTCCTCATGGGAATAGTAACACCTTCCTCAAAGAATTCCCAGGAAAGGAAATGAGGTCATCTATGACCAAATGCCTGGCAGACACTTGGCGCTTACTACATGTTTGTTTCCCTCCTTGGTCTGGCCATGGGACCAAGGCCTCACCAGGAAGAAGTATGGGTGGTATATTGGCATAGAATGCCAACAATTCTCAACATTTGTTCTGGGGAACTCACAGGTAGAAGTGTCATTCTAGCCTTTGTCCCAAAGGTTTCAGAATCATCATTTTCATCATGGAGAATTGAAAAATCAATCAGCCTCCCTGGGAGTTGTCACCTGCTTGATCTTCAGGAGCCAATGATCTATGAAACTCACTTGGCAGGCCCATCTCACAGCAAAACCATCACCACAAGGGGCATGGTCTCGTCCTCAAACATGACAGTCAACAGTCAGGGAAATCAGAGCAATGAACCTCATGGATAGTCTTAACAGGGAAGCAGGATGTTATGCTGAGTGGAAGAAGTCATACATAAACGAGTACACATGAAGTTCAAGAACAGACAAAACTGGTGATAACACTGGTTGCCTCTGGGACAAGGGGAGAATTAATGGGAAAGAGGCATGAGGAAATTTTCTAGGATGAAATAAATGTTCTATCTCTTGATTGGGATGATGGTTACATAGGAACATACAATGTCAAAACTCATCACACTGTACACTTTAAATTTGTGCATCTCATTTTATATAACTAATAATTCAACTTTAAAAAAAGGAAACTGTAAGCATTAGGCAAAGGAGAATATGGGCTAGGGGGAAAAAGCAGGGAGCTGCCCACTCATCAATCCCACCACCATCTAGCGCAGTTTCCCAGCACCAAACTTTAGTGCAGCTAAGAACTAACATTTCAAAATGAATGACTGATAGAGGATGCATTTTCTAAAAATAAATATCTTAGTCTGGGTGAAACATTTAGGTTCTTGCCCTGTACCTCTACATTTTGAAAGCCTTTCATCACCATTTCCTTCTTTTCTCATCTCAGGCCATCCCAGGACAAGATTTTCCAGCATCTGCGTCCTTTAGGAGTCACTTCCCTTCACTCCCAGCTGCACATACACATTATTGCATAACATTGACTATAAACTTTGAGGTCCATAATGCCATAGAAAAGGGAAGCCGAGTTTAGTTGATCAACCAAAGACAAATTAAAGATCATCAGAAGTCAGAAAAAAGAGAGTTTGGCCACCAGGAAACTTTCAAGAACAAAGAATTTTGACATTCCAATATTTCAAAAATGCACAGGCCCCAAAAGAGTGGGGAAATGGAATGGGCAGTTGGAACTGAGACAAATAACACAGATTGTAGACCCATCTCCATCCCTAAGTACTTGTATGACACATCCCTTCTGTGTTGTCAAGGGTATTTATTATCACACATCGCCATATCATAGGCAGGTAGACTCTGGCCCAGCATGTTGTAACTCTGCTTCAATTTGACTTCTCTGTTATTCTCTTGGTTCCATCCCTATCACACACCCACTCCTTTCAACGGCTTTTCCAGGCAACTCATCCAGAGCCATTGTCAGCAGAAGAGGGACTCTTTCTTCCTTGTCTCTTTTTATGATCTAAGAAACCTTTCCTGAAAGTTCCTGTAGACAGTTTGAAGCTGGTTGGATCCAAGAAAGTCATGTCCTTAAGGCTTAATTCCATTCCTGTGGGTGTGGGACTCTTTGATTGGATTGTATTCAGTTGTGGGGGGGGGGCTGATTGGATTACTTCAGTGAGGCATAACCCAGAGTGGGTCTTGGTCTCTTGCTGGATTCCTTTATAAATGGAGGACTGAAAGCAGAGACACACAGAAAAGAGAGGCTGAGAGAGAGGTCCCAGAAACCAGAGGCTGAAATCAGCAGAGAACATAGGCATGGAAGGAGGCACCCAAGAGGCTGAGATAGAGGCCTGGTGGAGAGGGGAAAGATGAGCCAAATGTCTGATCACCCACAGTTGAGCTCAGAGAGAGACCTTCACTTGATACCTTGATTTGGACTTTTTCACAGCCTCAGAACTATAAGCTTTTAACCTAATAAATTCTCATTTTAAAAGCTAACCCATATCAGCTATATTGCTCTGAGCAGCTTTTACCAACCTAAAACAGTTCCCTACCAGATTTCTCTTTTCATTGGCCAGGATGGATTGCACAAAGAAGTTCAACTGCAATGCAATTGCAATAAAGGCCTCAGCTGATCCTACAGGGAGCTCTGCTGCTGGGATGGCTCAGAGTTTTCCCAAATGGGGGTGAGAGGGCTCGGCCTTTTTTTTTTTTTGAAATAGAACATTTATTACATGAAGAGGAAACGGGGAGTCTGGGCCGTGAGTGGCCGTCGGGGCAGGGGAAGCGGCCATCCAACCTCCCGGGGCCGTGTCCTCCCCTCCTGCGGCCGCGCCAAGGGGCCAATGTACCAGGAACTAGGCCGTGCCCAATGCGGGGCCGAGGCGGGGGGCTCCCCCCTCCAACGCCCCAGCTTAAATAGGCATAAATAAGACGTGTCCGGACTCTCAGGCCCCGGGGGCTGCCCCCGCCCCAGCCCCGCCCGCGGCCTGCACAGTGCAATGTGGTCACGCGTGGCTGTCAGCCGGCGGAGGCCAGACCCGGGCAGGCGGCAGCTCCGGCCGGGGAGGTAGTTGGAGGCAGATGGGTGGCCGGGCCCTCACAGCACGATCCACGTGTACCTCTCGCTGTCGGCCAGGACCTTCAGGGAGCACCCCTTGTGCAGCGCCTCGTTGGTCATCCTGTTGACGTAGCGGCCACTGCTCTCGGGCACCAGCCACTTCATCACCATGTCCACGCAGCTCTTGCGGTAGGAGCTCCAGACGCTGCCGCTGGTCTGCCCTTTGACCTCGGTGAGGTCGCCCACGCTGACGGTCACAAAGATGCCCGTGTTGAGGTCCCAGGCCACCTTGAGGCTGGTACGGTGGGTCTTTGGTCGGAGCTGGCCCTCCTCGGTGGGGGACGGGAAGGCCAGGAGCAGCAGGCCAATGTTGATGAGGACCTGGTTGGTTTCCGGGCAGACCTCCAGGATGACGATGTCATAGTCGCTGAAGGAGCAGAACTGGTGGCCCCAGGTGGCGTCGTGGCGGATGACCTCATTGATGACGTACTCGAAATCCAGCGTGAGCTGTTCCACCGTCAGGTACTGGCCCTGGACAGCTGCCCGCTCCCGCATGGGCCGCAGGTTGCGGCCGCGGAGGTCGGTCACCACGAAGGGCAGGGAGATCTTGTCATCCTCGAGGCTTCCTCTGGCTCCGTTCCTTCACCAGACTCCAGGACATAGTGCAGTTTGGTGTAGTTGACATAGCCGGGCTCGGGGGCGGGTGCCTCTGTGGCGGGGGGTCCATCCCGGGCCACCCCCTCCCCACCTGGCACGAGGGGCTCCGAGGGTAGCCGGCAGCGGCTGTCCGAGGGCCCCGGGCAGGGGGGTGGCCGGGCCTCCTCGGAGGTCCCTCCCTTGGCCTCCTTGGCCCCGCGGAAGATGTCAGCCACAAACTCCTTGGCTTTGGCGATGGCAGGCGAGGGCTCGGAGGCCCCAGGGGTCCGGGTGGGGGCCGCTTCGGGGCAGGGACTGGGGATGTTAGGGGCTGCCTCGGGGCTCTGGGGTCCCAGAGGGCTGGGAGGGGCAGGTTGGGGAGTCGTGTGGTCATAGAGGATTTGGCAGAAGCCGCTATCGCCTGCCGCGTGGACGGAGACGGTGCAGGCCACCAGGGAGTAGCTGGTGTTGAGCAGCACCACCTGGTCCTTCTTGAGCTGGAAGGCGGGCTGGAAGGTGGGGAAGGGGTAGACCACCTGGTACTTGGTGTGCAGCATGAAGCCGTGCCGCAGGCACTGGGCGCGCGTGTCCCCTGGGTGCCCCTCACCTGGGTGGGCCCCACCAGCTTCGCGGCAGGCGGCGCAGCGGCCACGGTGCTGATGTAGATGTCTCGGTGGTTCTCGCCGCTCATCATGACCATGTTCATGGGCATCCCACTGGCCGAGCGGGTGTTGAAGCCGAAGACGATGACCTTAGAGGCATCGCTGGGCCACTCGCACACGGTCAGGTACAGGTCGCTGTAGATCTCCTCGTCCTGGAAGAGCCGCACCTGCCGGACCAGCTTGAGCTTGCCGTGCACGTTGAACTCCCACCAGTACAGGTGGTAGATGTAGAAGGAGAAGTCATCGTCCCCGCTGCTGCTGGTGTAGGAGAGGACATAGCGGCCGCGCTTGGAAAAGCCCAGGAAGATGTGTCCCGCGTAGAGAAAGTCCTCATCCACGATGTTCTTAAGGGAAACGCAGACCCGGGGCGGCAGCTTCCGGAAGAGGCGGGGGGAGAGCTGCCCGCTGATCTTAACCCGCTCTAGCTGCTTGAGGACGTGTTCCCGCCGCCTACCTGCTGCCCGCTTCCCCCCGGCGCCCCCGGGGCCGCCGCCGCCGCTCCCGGCCCCGCTGTTCCGCTCCGATTTCGAGCTGGGCGCCATTTTCACCCCCTCCCTCCACTTCCGGAGCACCCGGCCC
>JAQZBX010016724.1:0-36215 GCA_029593785.1 Cabassous unicinctus | reverse complement strand
GGATCTCAGGCTGCCCCTTTCTGCCCCATGCTGCCTCCCCCAGCTCCCAGCCTGAATTCTGTCTGTCTGCCATCTGAGTGTCCACCTACATTCTGCTGCCACCTGTCACCAAAGCTCCCTCCCAGTGGGGGGGTGGAGTGGATCCCCGGGGTCTGGAATTTGGCCCCGAACCAGAGAATGTACCTTGAGGGGGAGGGCTGGGGAGGGCTTCCCCAGCCTTAAGAGACCCTCTCAGTGCAGCGACACCCCCCAACCCCCGGCCAACCTCAAGTCTCCAGGGAGGAACTAAGATCCCAGTTTCACCCCCTCGCACCATGTGGAGTCCCTAGGGGGCTGGGTGGCGAGAGCCCCTGAAGAAGTGGAGATGGGGCAAGATGTGGCCCTGGTGCTGTAGACCACATCCTGATACTTACAAGTTCACCCCCACGCCAGAGCTGTAGCTGCTGGAGAGAAATCCCAAGAGGCAGCCATCCTCTCCTATCCCATAAAAGACCCTGCTGGTTGGTTTCCAGCTGAGGGAGAGGGGCACTGGTGCCTGACCTCACTGGTCCCTCTCCCAGGGGCCCCTGTAGAGGGCCACATCCATAAATTTTCTTATGGAACTCTCGCAAGTCCTTTTCCTCAACTCCATTTGCTTCTCTCAACGACCTCACCTGCATTTTCTATTTCTATATGATACAGACTCTATATTGCTATATCTCTGTATATACTTTTCCCCAACCCTGTCTGTCTCTCCCCATCCCCTCTTGTCTCTAAGAACCACCCCCCTTCCCCAAGGTCCCCCTTCTGTGTCTCTGCCCACTCCCTGGTCTCTGAATGCCTTCGCCTGTATAAAGAGTTGGACTCTCTCCCCTGGTGTCTGTACTGTGTACACACATCCCTCTGAGAAGCACAAGGAGACGACACACGCATTGTAACCTTCGCACTGTCTCGGTGGCGACATAAAGGAAGCTGTGAATCACAAGCTCTGCCTCTTTCTGGCCTCATCCTCTCCTCACAACCCGGGTACCCTCTGCCCTCCCTGAAGCCTTAACATTCCCATCCTCTGCTCCACCCTCCCCAACACCCTTTGCCTGGCTGGCTCCGGCCTCTGTGGGAGGGGAGGGGAAGGGTTGCTACGGAGATAGCCCCCATCCGGGGATGGAGATCTGCTCTGGACACCAAGCCAAGGGAATGTCAGAGATGGAAGGGGGCTGGGGGTCGAAGACTCTCACAGCTGGGACAGCAGGGTGCTGACAGGCAGAAGCTGAGGTCCTCAGTCTAGGCCTTTCCCTCCTTCTAGGTGCCCAGCCCCCTTTTCTCACCTGATAACCAAGTCTGCCACTCACATTTTTTGGTGAGGTAGGATATGGAGTGGGAGGAAAGAGACAGGCCTAGAGAAGGAGTTGAAAGCTCTGCTGTTCTGTCTCTCCCTACCTTAATGAGAAGCAAGTGAGGGAGAGGGCTTGCCTCCCCCAGCCTCCACAGGCACCCCTCCCAGGCCAGAGCCCCAACCTCTTCCCAGGCCTTCTGTGACCAGCTATGTCTTGGTCTCAAACCCCGGAACAGGACCTGTGGGCAGGTCACCTGCGCATTGGCCTGGAGCTGGGGAGTGAAGCTGTAGGATCTCTGGCAACTCTTCATTTGTAAGAGTTCCTTAGACAGCAGACCTCCCCAGAGGGAAGCAGGAGCAAGGCCAAAAGTGTGCACGGGATGGGGGAACAGCAGGTGGGGCTCTGGGTGACGCATGCCTCTGGTCGAATAAACTGGGTTTCAACCATCTCCTTTTCAGTGTTGTTCTTCACTCATTTGGAAAGTAATTTAGGTCTTTCCACCAATTGCTTAGTGCTGAACTCTGCTTGGGGCCAAAGAATCGGGGAGGAGTAAGGACAGGGTCTGAGTAGGGAGGTCCTGGTTCTCCTGGGATGTGACATCATTTAGGGAATGGTTTGAACCACGGAACAGGGAAAGAGGGAGGGGCCAAAGGCAACAAAGACCCCAAAGAGAAGCCCTACCACAAAGGACTCTTTGGAGAGGAGAGCAGAATCAAAAGTCAAGATAAACTTGAACTTAAAACCGGGAAGCAGATTAGGCCAGAGGTTAGAGATCAGTTGCATTGAAGTTCCAGGATGAGGTAGTTATTGAAGCATATCTGTGCAATCAGCCCTGGGAAGAAGCCAGGAGATCTGGATTCTAGGCTTGGCTTTACTACTAACTGGATGGATAAACTTTGCCAAGTCATTTACCCTCTGAGCTCCATTGTAGAGTGGAATAAGCAGTTCTCATCCTCAGCCCCCCCGGAGATATAGCAATAAGGGAGTGAAACGAAAAGCAATCAAACCGCTTTGGAAAGTTAAAGGCGCTGCGCTTAGATGAAGCAGTTACTCTGCCACCTTCTGCACCAGAGGGTTGGGGCTGGGGTCCCCACTTTCCAGGTCCTTGTCTTCCTCCTGTCGGCCTGGGGGCGCCAGCTCACAGGGCCTCTCTATCCCAGAGCTCCTCTCTATGGTTTTCCCTCCCGAACCGTGAGAGCAGGAGGGAGTGGTCAGCCCAGCCTTTTCCGCTAGTCCTCCCGCTCTAGCCTACAGTTTCGCTGCTCTGAGAGCCTCCCGGGCCAGGCAGGCGGACGGACGGACAAGAGGGCGCTCGGGGGGCGCGCGGGGGACAGGGGGAGTTCCGGTTCCGGTTCTTTGTGCAGCTGCGGCGGCGGCTCCGGGGAAGATGGCGGCCCGGGCGGGTTTCCAGTCAGTGGCTCCGAGCGGCGGCGCCGGAGCCTCAGGAGGGGCGGGCGCGGCAGCTGCCCTGGGCCCGGGCGGGACTCCGGGGCCCCCCGTACGAATGGGCCCAGCGCCAGGTCAAGGGCTGTACCGCTCCCCGATGCCCGGAGCGGCCTATCCCGTGAGTGGGGCAGGAGGAGGGGCGCGCGGGCCGGGGGCGGGGCCGAGCAGTAGCCCGGGAGTGACAGGAGTAGGGGGAGAAGTAGGAGGGGCTCCCCTGGGAGGAATTCAGGCCCTGTGTGGGGTGGGGAGAGTTAGTGCGGAGGAAGGGATGGGGAGGCATTTAGCATCCCCACCTGCTCCAAAGGAGCATTGTTTCCGTGGCGTGTCAGGCTGTAGATCAGGGTGGATGGAGTGGGACCAGGGGTGGGCATCTAAGGGCAGGAGTCCAAAGGGGCTTGACAACTCTAGTGCCCAGAGGAAGACAAAGGGTGTAGCTGGCAAATTGGGGTCAGTTTCTAAGGGGGTAATACCTGGCAGAGTGAATGTGGGACTGAAGAGATGTCTGAGATGTCAGATCCAAAATAGAGAGCATGTGATTTTATGCTGGCTGTTTCTTAGCTTCTGGGCCATATTCACCCATGGAATCACAATCGGTGTGGAGAACGCCCCAGTTACTTATATTTCAAGGAAACAGAGGGCTCTCCTCTCCTTACACCCCCCACTTTCCCTTTCTTTCTGGTGTTAGGGAAAACCATGACATCTCTGGGTCCTCTCCCCTTTGTAGCGACCAGGTATGCTGCCAGGCAGCCGAATGACACCTCAGGGACCTTCCATGGGACCCCCTGGTTATGGGGGAAACCCTTCAGTCCGACCTGGCCTGACACAGTCAGGGATGGATCAGTCCCGCAAGAGACCTGCGCCTCAGCAGATCCAGCAGGTCCAGCAGCAGGCGGTCCAAAATCGAAACCACAAGTAAGATGACCCAGGGGCAGAGGGAGGGAGGGAGGAGATCTGTGAGAACAAAGGTGGTGGGAATATCAGGGACCAAGAAAAGGTGGTGCTGTGTCAGCAGTCTGGGCCTGCGGGACTCCTTGAGACTGTCTCATGTTGGTGAAGGGGGAAGCTCTTTGATTTGAGAGAAGCTTTGTAGCCCCTCCACTTTTCTATAAATGGAGGTGCTGACAGCTTGCTTTCTTTTCGACTAGTTTTATCTCAACCTAATACAGTTTATTCCAAACAGTGCAAAGAAAAAGAAGATGGCTGACAAAATTCTACCTCAAAGGGTGAGTCCAGGCTATAGGTCTTTTTGTGTATGCAGTGAGTTTGAGAATAGAGATGGTCAGCTCTAGAACCTAATTATCTTTCTGTTCCTAAGATTCGTGAACTGGTACCAGAATCCCAGGCCTATATGGATCTGTTGGCTTTTGAAAGGAAACTGGACCAGACTATCATGAGGAAACGGCTAGATATCCAGGAGGCCTTGAAACGTCCTATCAAGGTAACACAGGAGAGTGCTAGGCAGAGAGCCAAAGGAGAGGACTCGGGAACCTTCAGCAGGCTTAGTTGAGAAATCAAAGGCACAACACAGCTCTCCCTAGCATTTAAATCAAATCTCTCCCTTCTGCCTACAAACTGAGAATTACATTACGAGCATAAGAACAGGGGGAGAGACTCTTGATGTCTCTTGCATCAGAAATATATGCTATCCATGTTTTTGCTATTACTGCTCTCCCACTTTGAGAGCCTGGCACCTTGCATGCCTCTGTCCACCTGACATCCCAGTGTACGCATTTGCACTCAGGCCAATGGTCTCCATTCCTCTTCTAGATGGAATCTCCACCCACCCTAGGGACTGGGTAAACACTAAGCCAGTCTGTTAGAAGTAATTTGGGGGTTTGGGGAGACCCTTGTCTTCAACATCAAACCACTGAAGCCCCACTATCAAATCCTGTTTCTGCCTTCCTCAGCAAAAACGGAAGCTGCGAATTTTCATTTCTAACACTTTCAATCCGGCTAAATCAGATGCTGAGGATGGGGAAGGGACAGTGGCTTCCTGGGAGCTTCGAGTAGAAGGACGGCTCCTGGAGGACGTGAGTTCAAGGTCCACTGTGGTCGGTGTCTAGGGTGGAGGCCTGACTGAGCACAGCTCCTGTTGGGAGCAACAGGGAGAGGGACATTCTGTTCTATGTACTAGAAGACAGTGGTTCTTTGTGCCTGGCTCCCACAGCTTTGGCCCTCCTTGCAGTATCAAGTTGAGAATCTTATTGTCCTGGGATCTGATTTGTTGTTTACCTTCCTCCTAGTGCTGCTGGCCATTGGATTTACCAGTATCTGAAGATTGCGTTAGTTTTTTGTTTGTTTGTTTGTTTTTTAATCAAGTGAGTTTGCTCTTGGCATTTGAGGCCATGATTTCCTCTCTGAGAATCCTTAAGGCCCTTGATTCTAACTGGGCATCTCCTTCCCAGCTTTCATTGGAGTTACCTCACAGGTTAAGTGGGATAGATTTCTCTCACAGACTCTTCACTGCTTTATGAGGAACATCAGCTGACAGGTGACAGTCCCACCTCGGCAGCTCCGTGGGGAAACTTGCCTCTCATTCCCTTACACACTACAGCCCTTTATTTTAAGCTGTCACAGGCAAGCTAATTTGAATCCACTTTTGCAGGAGAACCAGGGTTTGGTGTCAGAGCTTCCTTCTCTATATAGGTCCATTCCATCTGCTGGTGTTGTCATTCAGTCCAAATAAAGCCGTTTTTGTTCTGGCTGCTTATTGCCTGTGATTCATTTCCCTTCTGGAGTCAGACTTTTTCTCTGTTCAAACTTGCTTTTATGTCATGTGCAATAATAGTTTGGCTTAACTTGCCCCATTTCTCTTGGGGAAATGAAGTGGGTCAGTCAGTGGCCCTGTACATGTTGCAGGCTGCTTTTCTTAAGTTCTGTTGCTACCGTTACTGGTTTGATACCCACAGAAGCCTGCCTACCTTGCTGTCTCCTGAGAGATATTTAAAAGACATTTTTGAATTTTTCCCCATTGCTGTAGTGGGTTCCTTTTCTATTGGACTTTGTCTTGGGAAGCTTTTTCTGGTCTTTTCTAACATGCGCTCTCCTGTCTTTCTAGTCAGCCTTGTCCAAATATGATGCCACCAAACAAAAAAGGAAGTTCTCTTCCTTTTTTAAGTCCTTGGTGATTGAACTGGACAAAGACCTGTATGGACCAGACAACCATCTGGTAGAAGTAAGTAGTTCTGCCTTCTAGGCTTTGACCCTGTGACTGGAGAATGTTGACGTGGGAACTTTAATGTCTAGCGAGAGGCGGATGTTTAAATTGAAGGGTTTTACCCCAAAGTGTACAGTATCACCATGGCAGTTTGCCTGTTGACCTCCAGGTGGCACTAGCTGTGTTTAGTTCTTAATTTCAATCTAACTAGTCCCACCTTTTAAATGCTCACTGTTCTCGTTGCATAGCATGTCCACCCTATATGCCCCCACGTTTAAGGGAAATTCTGATGGAGGCCTCTTGGATATGCCAGGCCATCTCTGCACCTTGCTAGTTAATAATGGTGAGACCTAGTTATCCTTACACCATTCATACTTTTCCTGGCAGCACTTTTTGTAGTTAAAGGGGTTTAATAATAGTATACTAATATTTACTAGATTTGCCTTTATAAATCTGGGACTTTCTCTTGGTCCCTCTTCCATTTAAATTCACGTTCCAAATAATCACCAAAATCCTTTATTAAATGCCAAATAGAATGCAATGTTCTGAAGAAGGTGTTAGCAACAGTATTCTTTGGGATACAGTCAAAACCAGAATGAGAGAGTCCAGCACTCCAAGTGAGTTTAACCTACTCCTTTTTTTGCCAGTGTAGTCATGACATGAGAAGGTCTTTACCATCTAATAAGAGAAGTAAGTCATTGATTCAATAGAAACTTATAAATATATTTAACTTGATTTTATAGCAGTGGAGCCTAGTAGCTAAGAAGGAATGTAGACTGCAGAACCAGACACGCCAGAGCTCAAATTGCAGCTCCAAGTTACTTTCTTCTTCCTTTTTTATTTTTTAAATTTTTTTAAAGGAGGTACTGGGAATTGAACTTGGGGCCTCATACATGTGAAGCAGGCCCTCAACCACTGAGCTACACTTCCTCCCCACTTTATTCTTCTAAGCATTATTTTCTCATCTGTAAAAGAGGTATAAAACTGACTATCTCATAGGGATGTTTTGGGAGTTAAGTGAGATGACCCAGGTAAATGGCTTAGAAATCTCTTGTATATAGAAAATACTTAGTAATGGTAGCTGTATTATAACTGGGCACGTGTATATTATTCAGTTTGTGGATAGTCATGACAGGAATTTCAGGCTAATTTAAATATGACTCTGAACAGTCAGAATTAAAAGTTTAATCTATTTATACATAGACATTAATCCCAAAGCCATATGCAATTTTTAAAAAAACAACTTTGTTGTGGTAACATATACAACAAACTTTACCCATATGCAGTTTTAAAAAATGCCTCATGCTATTGCTCTGCTCCAATAGCCTCAGTAATCAAAAGTTGAATATTCAGTCATTACAGAAGCTCTTCCCTCCCACCCTAGCTCTTCCTCTGGGAGAGCACCCCCTGACATCTTCCTCTCTGTAGTGGCACAGGACCGCCACTACCCAGGAGACTGATGGCTTCCAGGTGAAGCGTCCAGGAGACGTGAATGTACGGTGTACTGTCCTACTGATGCTGGATTACCAGGTATTCTGTGATGGTGTGGGGGGCTCCAGCTTTCACAGCCACATCTCCTCAGCAGTTCTTGTATATGAAGGTTTAAGTCTCACCATGGATAATTTGCCACTAGACTTGAAGTTCCCTAAGTACAGGAATAGGTTCTCAGTCATCTCTGAATTCCTCCTCCTATTTTTCTGCCCCAGAGAAAGTGCTACATTAATGTTTGTTGAATGGGTTGAATGAATTGCCACAATAAGAACCCCAAAATGCAGGCAGACCCAGCTCACCAGCTTTGTTCCTGTACTCTTTGGTTCTCTGCAGCCTCCCCAGTTTAAATTAGACCCTCGTCTGGCTCGGCTCCTGGGCATCCACACCCAGACCCGTCCAGTGATCATCCAAGCACTGTGGCAATACATTAAGACACATAAGCTCCAGGACCCTCACGAGCGGGAGTTTGTCATTTGTGACAAGTACCTCCAGCAGGTAAATAAAGGACCCATTCTTTTGCTGGAACCCATTGGATCACTAGTGGTGCTCAAAATGCCAGCTTCTAGCTGCTTCTCCTTTTTTCCATAGATCTTTGAGTCTCAGCGTATGAAGTTTTCAGAGATTCCCCAGCGGCTCCATGCCTTGCTTATGCCACCAGAACCCATTATCATTAATCATGTTATCAGGTAAGCATGTGTGTGGGAGTCAGCTGTGTGCCGGAGAGTGCTTACACCAGCTTGTAAGAGTCGAACATCCAATTGTCAGGAATTTTGCAAGCAGGTTGCTAAATATAGCCATTGTTTAAAATTAAATTATATAAACCTAGAATTAAATGTGTTGTAGTAAAGGCAAGAATAATAGGTGCTCAAAACTCATCATTTTGCAATTATTTTATTACAATTTTTGCTAATATGTAAACATCTCAAGGTTATGTCTTTTATATCTGTATGGTGGAAATGCCAAATAATGGTGTGCTATTGCACATGTCTTCCCAACTCTGTGATCAGTAGTGTAATGTTGGTAGGTTAAAATCAGCTGTGGAGGGAGTATTTAAAAACCACAGAAATGGGCAAATGCTACAAATAAGGATTTTTTTTCCTTTGGAGAATAAGTTGTTAAACGTTTACCAGCTCAGCGCTGACAGGAGGAATTGGTAACAATCTTTTCTCTGGATGGTAGAGCATTTCAGTCTGAGATTCCAACTCTGTACCTTCTTACATTTTTTAGTTCAGAAGGTGGGTGGGTAAGGCATTTCCAGGCAGATAGGCAGTGCAGGAAGACACTTTCCCCTCACAGGACTCTGTATATAGTCTCTCTGCCTTCTTTCCTTTATTTCATATTGATTTCAATAGTTAAGACCGCTCTTTCTTTAGGCCCTGAACCATCACTCACTCACATCACTCACATCACTCACTCACATCACTGACATCACTCACTCCTAGAACTATAAATTGGGTCATTAGAAGCTAGTCTGTACTGTAGTCCTGCCCTTTTATTTTACTTTATTTTATGTGTGTGTGTGTTTAATTTTATTTATTTATTTATATTATTTTCAGGGTCAATTTGAGTTTTAAAGGGAGAAAAGTACACTAGAAAATGTAGCAGCAGTTTCTTTTGGGGAGGGAGGTTCAGTCAGAGATGGGAGTGAAACTTTTTTCGGTGTATCTTTTGACCTATTTGAATTTTTCACTATTGACTTTCTTGAAAATTAACTTCATCGAGACCTAATTTATAAGCTAATAAATTGCCCATTTTAAAGTGTAGATTGATGACTTTTGGTAAATGTGCACACCGTGTAGCTACCACCACAGTGAAGATGCAGAACATGTCTGTCACCCCCAAAAGTTTGTTTACGCCCTTTTGCATTCAGCCCCTCCCTCAAT
The DNA here is from genome assembly GCA_029593785.1 of Cabassous unicinctus. Lineage (NCBI taxonomy): Eukaryota > Metazoa > Chordata > Mammalia > Cingulata > Chlamyphoridae > Cabassous > Cabassous unicinctus. The sequence goes on along the minus strand of JAQZBX010016724.1, from coordinate 26,925 downwards.
TCCTGGGCCATCTTTTTGACCCTGTATAATTGGGTCTTAGGAGCCAAGCCCTTTACCAGGCCCCTTTGGTTTCCTCTCCAGTGTTGACCCCAATGATCAGAAAAAGACGGCTTGTTACGACATTGATGTGGAAGTGGATGATACCCTGAAGACCCAAATGAATTCTTTTCTGCTGTCTACTGCCAGCCAGCAGGAGATTGCTACTCTAGACAACAAGGTAGGGGCTCCTGCCCTGGGTAGTTTGGGTGCCACCAGCCCCCATTACAGCTTCCAGGCCACCTTTTGTTTTTCATTCATTCAAAACATTTCAAAACCCAGTATATACCAGGAACGGGCTTGTTGCTAGTTGGAGCCAGGCAAACATGAGTTCTGATTTTGGCTATACTATTTAATAGCTTTGAGCCTTGATTTCTGATCTGTGAAATAGAGACTGTAATGTTTATTTACATGAGACAGTGTATATAAAGCACATGACACTGTGCCTAACACACAAAAACAACAAATGATAGCTGCTGCTACTGTTAATCTTCTCAGTATTACTATTGTTAACATTATTAAACATAGTCCCTGCAGGTAAAGTCAGAAGTGCTCTGGGAACACAAAGGAGACCACGGAAGCTTTTCTGGAAGAGTTGATGCTTCAACTAAATCTTTTTTTTTTTTAATATTAAAAAATAAAGTGGATTTATTACACATAACATAGAGTTTAGGCTTGATTTTTTATCTAATTTGATAATCTCTGTCTTTTAGTTGGTGTTTTAGAACTTAGACCATCTTGCTTTCTCTTTCTTTTTTTTTTATTTTTATTTTGTACATTTAATAACTCAACTAAATTTTGAAGAATAAAGTGGGAGTTAATGAAAGGGGAGAAAGGATAGGAGCGCTTGGGGGCAAAGGGAAGTAGAAGACATTCCAGAAAGAGAACACAGGATAGATAAAAGGCCACAGATGAGGGAGAGAGCTTGGTATATTCAAGAAGTATAAGCTCTATGTACTAAATACAGCACAGGGTGCCAGAGACGGGAAGTTTTGGGAGAGGAAGCTGGATAGGACAGTAGGGCCAAATCATGAAGGAGTTTTGATGCAGGGAAAACTGATTTATACTTTGTCCTGAAGACTAAGAGAGCTTGTTGAAAGATCATCACCAGCAGAGGAACGGATTTCATTTGCATTTAGAATGGTCACTGGCAGGAATGTAGAGAATGAATTGGAAAGGGACAGACTTGGAAGCAGGGAGCCCGGTTAGGAGGCTGGTGCAGTAATCCATGTGATACATGTTGAAGGCCAAAATTTAAGGTACTGACAGCGAGGATAGAAATACGTAGATAGACTTGAGAGGTGTCAAAATGGAGTTAAAGAAACTTGGCCCTGGCTACTGTTTGGGTGGGGGGCATGGGGTGAGGGAGAAGGAGGGCTTTTGATGCCTCCCAGGTTTCTACCTTGGGTCAATAGTAGTACTCATTAGGATAGAAAACAGGAGGAGGGGGAAAGGCAGTGAGTTTAGTATGGGATACATTGAGTTTAGGGTGCCTTGAGATGTCAGGAAAACAGTTGGATTGGTTGAAGTTTTGAAAATGGATTCTGGACTGTGAAATGGGGACTCATCAGCTTGTCAGTGGTAGTGAAAGACATGCAAGTAAATGAAATTGCCAGGAAGCATGTGTAGAATGAGAAGTGAAAAAAGAGCTGAGAACAAAACTTGGAACCACAGCTTTTGAGACAACCCTCTTGCCTTTCTTTTCTACCTGAGAGTGTTTTTGGACCCATTCGTGCTGTGGATTGAGTGTCTACTGTGTAGCTTTGCCTGTAGTTGGCATTTGGAGACTAAAAGGAAAACTCCCCTCCCATGGAGTATATAGACACACAGAATCAAGTGCAAATTACCTAAGAACAGTGTGTATACAGGCCAAAAGAATTCTGAGGGCCGGAGCAGTTGCTGCTCTGGGCAGGAGTGCCGTCTCTGGGCAGCACTGTACACCTAGGTTGGGTGAAGCACATGGAGATGCCAGGCAGTTTCTGCCATTAACTTTTGAGTTTCCCCAGCTATGAGTTTCCCTTTTCCTTTCTAGATCCATGAGACGATAGAAACTATCAACCAGCTGAAGACCCAGCGGGAGTTCATGCTGAGCTTTGCCAGAGACCCGCAGGGTTTCATCAATGACTGGCTCCAGTCCCAGTGCCGGGACCTCAAGGTAGAGAACCTAGGAAAGATGCAGAGGGACACAGGTCAGTCAGGCACACATTCACTTTAAAAGCACCTGGTAGAAGAGTCTGAGGGGAAATTGAGAGACCAGATTTTCATTAGCACATTCCAGGGTCCATTTTACAACTATGAAGGGAAATGGAAGCTGAACCATTGAGTGCTTATTTAGTACTTATGTGTGCTGTCACTGTGCTCCATATTGAAGGGGATACAGAATTGGAAGACCTGATCTCTGCCTTCAAAACAGTATGCATTCTATTTGGAGGAACTAGGCTGATACGCATTAAAAAAATAGTGAATCATGTAAGACATTATCAGAACTGGCAGTACCAATAATAATTCAAAAGAGAAGGGAGATAGATGAGGCTAGAATAGCTGGGGGAGGCTTCATGGAAAACTGGGAATTTGAGGCGTTTCCCAGAGAGTGCATCATAAGCTCGGGCAAGAAGGTAGAAGGTAGGAGTGAGCACAGAATGTGTGACATGTGCTTTCATCTCCTGCCTGTGGCGAGTGCCACCACGTTATAGAGGCTGAGCACAGGAGAAAGGGGTGCCAGAAAAGATTCCTGAACAAGGCAATGACTTGTTGATAGACGTGACTTTGGGTGTGAAGGAAACAAGTCTAATCTCTTCCTCCTTCCCCTCCTCCCTTCCTTCCTCCCCTCCTCCAATCCTCTCAGACCATGACTGATGTGGTGGGTAACCCAGAAGAAGAGCGCCGAGCTGAGTTCTACTTTCAGCCTTGGGCTCAGGAGGCCGTGTGCCGATACTTCTACTCCAAGGTAGGTGCCTGGGGTGCATGGGAGAATTTGGTAAAAAAAAAAAAAAAAAAAAGGAACAGGGCCTACACCCCCGACGGGGGTCATTGTTGTTAGGTACCAGCTTCCGGTTTGTCTCATCTTCCACTCCTTCCACTATTTTCTCCTTAGGTGCAGCAGAGACGACAAGAATTAGAGCAAGCCTTGGGAATCCGAAATACATAGGGCCTTTCCCACAGCCCTGACTTGGCTGCACCGATTGTTTATTTGGGCCCTGTGCTGCCTGCCTCATAGCACCTGCGTTGGTCTTGCTTGGGGCCTTCCAGGGGATGTTGGTGGTTCAAGGACAACACCAGAATGAAGAGGGTCTCACATTTCTGTCTCACAAGACACCTATTATCCTCTTCTCCCATCCCATCCCTTCCTACCTCCCAGCTTCCTTTTGCCCTACAAAGTTCCCAGGTGCCTCTGTCCTCCCCTGGTCTACATAGGACCTCTAGATAGTGTTAGAGAGAATGTATAGGTGTAATCAGTGCTCTGAATGGATTTGGCCCAGGGCCAAGTGGTCTTCAAGGGGACCAGCTACACTGATCCTGCCCTTCAGTGACCCAGGAGTTGGGCGCTTTGGCCCCTTCTCCGAGACTCAGGCCTGGGGGCACTCTATAAGCTAGTTGATCTTGGCTCTCCTGATAACAGAATCTAGTTTCCTTCCTTCCTTCCATAGGTTTGGAGCAAACTCTTCCTTTACTTGTTGTCCTCTAGCACTAAAGGAACTCTGACTCTTGGGCTCCGCTGAGGCCCAGGTCAGCCCCCAGCCCTCTGGATTGGCCTGCAGCCTCAGTGCTTCTTACTCCCTAGTAGGGGGTCTGCATCAGTATTGGAGCTTGTTCTTTAACTGCTGCTCCTACGCAGCAAACTCCCTGTAGCTGCCCTTTTTAGGATTCCCTCATACCTGCCCTAACCCAGGGCATTTGGGTGGGGAAATCTTGCCTTTCCCTGTCAGCCCCAGGGACTTAACCTGGGTACTGTTCTGGCCAGCAGAGGCTATTCCTTCCTGCTGTTGCTCAGAGGTGTGACTCATTCACTCCACCCTCCTCCACTCCCCCTATCCCTTAATGGAGAAACAGGCCTAAAATCAAACGGGTAAAAGCCCTGGGCCATCCGTCTTCCTGTCCCTTGTCTGCCTAGTTGACACCCACTGGTGGCTTCTAGGGCACTGAGGAGTGAAAGCGCCTAGGGCTGGAGAATAGCTCTGAGTTGGGTTTGTGACTCTTGCCTCTCCCTGTGTCACAGGATTGTGACTCCCCAGCCCCTGCCCTCAAAGCTTCAGACCCCTCAGGTAGCAACAGGACCTTGGATCTTGGCCCCTTGGAGCTGAGATGGTTTTGCATCTCTCCGGGAGAGCCTCAGATTCTTCTTCCAGGTTGTATCACCCCCGAGTTAGCATATCCCAGGCTCGCAGACTCAACACAGCAGGGTGGGAGATAGTTGGGCACAGAGGGGGAATTCCGTTCCGCATGGGCTCTAAACCCACAGAACTGACAAAGCCCCTGCTTCTCCACCCCCTCCTCAGGCTTCTGCGAGCACATCCTCCAGTCCTTTATCCCTGCCTGTTCCAAACCGAGGACAGCAGAATTTTCTCCCCATTTTTCCTTTCCTGCCATTTTCCTCCCCCTCCCTTGAAAGGTTCTCCCTGCAGTGGCACTGGACAACCTCCGTCTTTGGGGCAACTGAGCCCTGGCCCGGCTCCTGGCTGGAACCATGAGAAGGAAGCTCAGCATCCCTACACAGTGTCCCTGTTGAAGATAACTGTTTTTATTAACTGAACTATTGTTTTTTTTTTTTCATGGACCAAAATTTTTTTTGTACTGTCCCCTTATTGATGTCACCCAGTTTTAATAAAAGAATCTTCTGAAGGATGGGTGCCCCCCTACCTATTGAGGGAGAGCTCTTCCCTGAGCTGTTTCTCCTCTGATACTAGCCATGCTCATGGTGTTTGTTCATTTATTTATTGAGCACCTGCTGTGTGCCAGCTATGGTGCTAGGTGCTGGGAATATGGTGGAAAACAAGGTTCCTACCCTTGTGCTTGTGGACCCCAGGTTCTCTTCTAGATTGTTCTGTCAGCTTTAGTGGTTCAGCAGGCTAGGTGCTGGTTGGATTGTCGGGTTTCACCTCTGGATCTTGGAGTCTTGCCTCCAGTTTCCTTTTTGGGTAGGTAGTTGAAAGGTCAGAGGCACTGCTTTGTCCCTTGCCCTTTTTTTTTTTTTTTTTTTTTTTTTAAGAAGTTATCAGGGATTGAACCCAGGACCTCATACATGGAAGCAAGTGCTCAGGTGGTAGGCTTTTCCTGGGCAGTTTCTGGAACACAGAACATCATTTCTCCCCCAAACTTGCCCTCCTGCCCACTTTTCCTCAGTGGTTGCACACAGACTTCCCTCTCGCCCAGTGCTTATCACTGTTGTGGGCCAGCAGCAGCCCAGGGGAATGGCAACACCCTTTGCCTTGCCTTTGGAGCTCCCCAGGGCATAGAAGCCTTATTGATGAAGGGGACGGTTGAGTGCCTGTTAATCCTTAGGTGTGACTAACTGGTCCTCCTCTAGAGGAGTTTCCCTCCCCTGTAGGGCTCCTATCTATGGACCAGTGCCTAGACAACCCAAGACATTCTTGTTTTCTGTGTCTGCCACTCTTTGGGGTGCCACTTTGATGGCTCTGAGTAAGATTTCAGTTCTTGAAACCAGCATAGAAGTGCTACATTGTTGTCATCCTCATAATTAAAGACACCCAACCCCTCATTGGCAAGAGTTTTGAGGACTTGCTTAGGGGTGATTATTCCCATTAGCAAAAGCATGAAATTTTGCTGTATTTCTCCCTGCGTTCCACCCGGTTGCTCATTACTTTCCTACTCTGTGCAGTTATCCAGCTTGGTCCTCCCCAAGCGGGCTTTAGAGCATAGGGTGAGTACCTCCTACATTCCAAAGTTGTAGTTAAAAAACTAGCCTTTGCCTCTGTGAATGGGAACATGCAACTATTGCCTGTATGCAGTCAAACCCACCAAAGTTACAACCACTGTTCTCACTCTGGAACTTGGGGCTTTATCAGACTTTAGGAGAAGCAGGAAGAAGGGTGTGTGGGGGTGGTAATAACTTGGAGTGGAGAAAACTGATGTCAAGGACATTGAAATGGCATCTGTTCTCACTCAGGCTGATTACATGTGTAATGAATGACTGGTGAACCATTATTAATTTGAAATAATCTACAGTTTGCTCTTGGGGAAAGAGCTCTAGCGGTACAGATAACGTTCTATGACCAGCCAATCGTCAGTTTCTGTGCAACTCCTTTATTCTTATATAAATAAGCAGATTCTTTGTCTCCACACTATCTAAAGTGGTTATAGAGGTAAAATGAGAAATGGAAGCATTTAGGCTAAAACAAGGGGGTTATTTTATGCATAGACATTTATTCTCCAGGGTTCCTGTCATGTGCCAGGGACAGAAGCATCCTTTCTCTTCCATCACCCATAAGTAGTGCTCACAGCTGGCAGCCTGGCACTGGTGCCATGATTGCAGGGCCAGTGCAATAATGGAGTGGATCTATGGGAGGCTGGCGCTGTATTGGGTGCCACTTTGTTCTAAGGAAACAGCCAACTACTGATTTCATGTAAGTTCCCCTTACATGGGAGAATATGGTAGGCTTTTCCTGGGCAGTTTCTGGAACACAGAACACCATTTCTCCCCAGACTTGCCCTCCTGCCCACTTATTCTTCCCCAGTGGTTGCACACAGACTCCCTCTCACCCAGTAATTATCACTGTTGTGGGCCAGCAGCAGCCCAGGGGAAGGGAAACACCCACTTAGCAGTCTGCCAGGCCAGGAGGTCAGCATGTGAGCACACAGTGGTGTGTGCCCTCTAGGCCAAGGTGCACAAACAAGTGGAGTGTCAGGGGCCTCTGGCCCCACTCCGGATCAGCCTAGAAATCGGGGCACCCTCTTAGTCAAACATGGCTGTGGGTGATGTAGAGCCCTGGAATTGCTGAATGTGTTCCTTCCATTCTGAGCTCCCAAAGTCACACACTGGGCTTACTCTCAATTACAGCATTCTGAGACCAAAAAGCTTGTTGCCAGGTCACAGCTGCCCCTGAGGGTAAACTGCCTCAGGTTCTGCTTCCCTGGGCTTTGCAAACTCGGACTTGAGGGAGCCCCTAGTGTGGTAGTATATGGTAGCTTGAAAACCCAGCAGAGGAGGAACTGAAGGAAACTCAGAGCCTCTCAAGGACTGTACGTTTTGGCTACTTTTTTCTCCTGTCCTCTTCAAGCCCAGAGTCTGCAAAAAGAGATTCATTGACCACTTGGCATTAGAGCCCTCTTTCACCTTTTCCTGTCTCCTTTCCTGGAAGAAATGCAGGTGGTGGCCTTCTGAGGTAGAGAGGCCCATTGGTGTGTCCCTGAGAGGACCACTCTGGGTGACCTATCCTTGTGGCCCCTAAGGCAGGCCCTTAGCTCTTATATGGTCTTTCCTTTAAAAGCAAGCCCACACTCCCCTGCCCCACCTCCCCAAGCTCTGCAGTGAAGCTAGTGCGGGACCAGTGACTTGTGGTCTTTTCCACTGCTAGAGGTCAAACCTGTAGAGCAGTTTTGGGGGTCCTGGGAAGATGTGGAGGGAATTTCTACCTTTGAGAAAAAGGCATTCCCATCTCTGTTGCTAGGACCTGACTATAATTTATTCCATTGTGGGGGGAGGGGGCAGAGGGAGTGAGGGGGGAACAATCAGTCACTTGCGTCTTATCTGGGCTATCTTGACAGATCTCAAAATGAGATCATGGGTAGTGGCAGGGGGTGGGGGCAGGGGATCGAATGCTAAGAGGCCTGGAGCCAAGGGAAGATGCTTGCCAGCACCGGCAGCTGGCACATCTACAAGGAAAAGCCAGGCCTGGTGTCTGCCCCATTCCTGCTCCCCACCTGTCTCTACCCTTTTCTCCCCTTTCCCTGGCTTTGCCAGACTCCATCTCCTGGGCGCCCGCCTCTTCACCCACCCCTCGAGGGCGGGGCTTGGCTGCACTCACGTGTGGTGTAGTTAAATGCTCCTAGCCGGCAGAGGAGCTGGGCAGAGTGGCACCGAGCCGGCTCAGGCAGAGAAGCAGCACCATGGCTGGCAAGAAAGTCTGCATTGTAGGCTCCGGCAACTGGTAAGCAGCTCTGTCAAGGGATGTGGGGGGAAGGGTGGGTTCTCCACAGCACAGAGGGGTTTAGGGAGGGAGGCTTGGCAGGCAGGAGGCAGAGTGGGTAGGTAATGCCCTCAGGTTCCCGTTCCATCCCTGCTCTCTCCCCTGTGCCTGCCCTCACCAGGACACAAGGTGTGGTGTCCAAGCCTCTCCTGGCCGTTGCCTGCCAGGCCACCTGCACCTGCTCACGTTGGAAGGGAGCCTTCAGAGTGCTCCTTGCCTGAAAAGCTGCTTGGGTTTGGGGGGATGGGAAGACTAGAAGGGCTGTACCCCCCCTCCCCCTTCTCCAGCAGCAAAGTGTGAAGAGTCTTCTTTCTTCTACCAGGCCACTGGGGACTCACTCTGTCATGGGGGGTGGGGGTGACAAGGAAAGTGGCAAGTAAGTGAGCTGCTGAGATCCTGAAGTGGAGCACTGTCCCTGTCCCCTATTTGGCCAACACCATTCCCTCCCTTACCCCCCTCACACACCTCCGCTTTAATGTGTCCCCCCGCTTCCCGCCAGGGGCTCAGCCATCGCCAAGATCGTGGGTGGCAATGCAGCCCATCTGGCACGCTTTGACCCACGGGTGACCATGTGGGTGTTTGAGGAAGATGTCGGGGGCAAAAAGCTGACAGAGATCATCAACACACAGCATGAAAATGTCAAATACCTGCCAGGGCACAAGCTGCCTTCCAACGTGGTGAGCTCCAACACCCTGCAAGAAAGGGAGAAGGAAGTGGAGGGAGGGAAGTCAAAGCACAGACCTCAGAAGTGCCCCTGCTGAGGCGGCCATTTCCTGTGAGAGCTGGGCCGGGGGAGCTCTGTGCATACCTAATCGCAGCCCTCACCTGCTCACCAGGGCTCTACCTGGGATCAAGAAGAACCTGAATGCACCTCCCTGCCTTACAGGCTCCCAGGTGGGAAAGGCAGGACAGAACGAGGAACTTGGTCACCATGGCAACCAAAACTGGTCATGGGCTCCCAGATTTGGGGTCCGGGTAGTGCCGGCATTGGGCTCTAATCTTGTTACTCATTCACCAGATTATTAGCAGATGTGGAGGCTGCTCCTTGGACTTAAGGTCTTTGGTCAAATCCATGTGGCTCTCTCCCCACCTGGAAAGGGAGAGCAGGGAAGAGGGCAGGAAAACCGGTGCTCCCCCTTCCTAGTTGAGAGCCCTAGGAGCAGGGTGATGAAATCTTACTTGGCCTTGCCCTTTTGCCAATAGCAGGTCTCCTTTGGCTTCCCCCAATGTCCCACAGCCAAGGGCCAGGAGAGCTTGGAGGAGATTTCCAGAGTCCTCAAGAGCCCAGGACAGCTGCAGCTTAGAGGGAGCTGGGGGGAGGGGATTGAGTGTCTTGTTCATCCAAGTTCAGCCACTTTCAGATTCAGTCCCCCAACTCCCTTCTCCCCGCCAGCCTCATTCTTTGGCCTCTAGATCTCCAGAATGGGGTTCTATAGGGGCTGGGAGTGGTCAGCCAGGCCCATGAGCGCCTGTTCACCCCCTCAGGTGGCTGTCCCGGATGTGACCCAGGCTGCAAAGGATGCTGACATCTTGATCTTTGTGGTGCCCCATCAGTTCATCAACAAGATCTGTGACCAGCTTAAGGGCCACCTGAAGGCAAATGCCATAGGCATATCTCTTATTAAGGTGCCAGGGACACCTTCATATGGAGGGGCTGGGGGGCCAGCTGTTGTGGGGCTTAGGGGAGGTGAAGTGAGAACAGAAAATGGCAGAAGCAGGCCAAGAGTTTCCAGGAGAGAGGGGAGGAGCTGGCTTTGGGGAGGCTTGAGAAGGCTGTCAGATGCTGGGGATGGTTGGGAAGTGGAGGTTGGTTAGGGAGTAGGTAAGAGATTGGTTGGGAGGCAGATGTTTTAGGGGAGTTTGGGAGGTGTAAAAGAGATGCCTGGGAAATAGAAGTAAGCTGGTTTGGGGCAGTGACCAGGATGGAAGTTTGGGGTACTTGAGAGTTGTGTAAGGATGTGGAGGGGATACATTGCCTTGGAAAGGTTAGTTGAAGGTATGAAATAGGAGAGTTTTCAGATGAATTTGTTTTTCATACATCCACCTTCTTCACAGCAGACTTTAGCTGTGTTGGAATGGACAGGACCTTGGGAGGGTCATGGACGAGCAGTGGATTTGGAGGGGGCAGGACTTCTAGGGGGAAGCCTTCATATGGGCATAGAGGGCACTTGGCCTGAGCTCCCTCCTGTGCCCAGGGGGTGGACGAGGGCCCCAACGGGCTGAAGCTCATCTCTGAAGTGATTAGGGAGCACCTTGGCATCCCCATGAGCGTGCTGATGGGGGCCAACATTGCTGGTGAGGTGGCTGATGAGAAATTCTGTGAGACGACCATTGGTAAGAGCCCTGCCCCCACCCCACCCCCACCACAGCTTTAGTTGTGGCTTCCCCGTATATGCACCCACCTTGCCCACCACCTACCCCTAAGGCAGGGACAGAAAGATGACCACTGCTTAGGGCAGGTGTGGGAAGAACAAAGTCCTCACTCCAAAACCACCATTGCCCCCTCCCTACTTCAGGCTGCAGGGACCCAGCCCAGGGACAGCTTCTGAAAGAGCTGATGCAGACACCAAATTTCCGCATTACCGTCGTGCAAGAGGTAGACACAGTAGAGATCTGCGGAGCCTTAAAGGTGAGAGGGACACAGGCAACGGCGGGTGGGGAGAAGGTCCTGGGGAGGAGGGAGAAGTGGTTCCCCTTTCCCACCAGGCTCCATTCACATGGGAAGAACTGCAGGAGCAAGGCCAGGCTCACTCAGACCTGTGGATTCTTCACCATCAGACACTGGACCCCTTTCTCATCGTTTCCCTCTAGCCCCTTGTGGGACCTCTGCTCCTGGCTTCAGGGGGTGATCCAGGGGAAAGAGGAGATGCCCTGGAGTATTTCCCAGGCTAATGGGAAACAAGACATCCAGGATACCCAGATGGCTAGAACTATGAATTCTGGACACTACTCAGAGCTGTAGAATAGAGGGGGTCATGGATGGGAGGACCACCTGGAGAGAAGAGTGTCTTCCAGAGAATGTCCTCAAGATGGAGTATTGGGCAGGGCTGGGGAGCCAGGAAACACAATCTCAGGGGGATAAAGCAAGTGTCAAAACCAAGAGGTGGAAATAGTTCAGGGGCCCATATACTATATTTCACTTATCCAGTGGGTATGCCACAGCTGGTGTAAGAAGCATGAGGCAGCTGCTGAGAGCTTCAAGTGGGGCCCAGAAGATGGGGCCCTCTTCTCAGCCATGACCTCCTCTTTCCAAAGAATGTTGTGGCTGTGGGGGCTGGCTTTTGTGATGGACTGGGCTTTGGCGACAACACCAAGGCAGCGGTGATCCGGCTGGGACTCATGGAAATGATAGCCTTCGCCAAGCTCTTCTGCAGCGGCCCCGTGTCCTCTGCCACCTTCTTGGAGAGCTGCGGTGTTGCTGACCTCATCACTACCTGCTATGGAGGGCGGAACCGCAAGGTGGCTGAGGCCTTCACCCGCACAGGAAAGGTGGGGCCTGGGGAGAAGGAAGAAGGGTGGGCCCTGTAGGTGTCAAGGTAGAGGTGCTGGGCAGAGGGCATCTCCTAAACACCAACACCAAGACTGTAGTGAACATCTCCATTCCTTCTTTCCTCCTAAGATCTGGCCTCCCTTCTCAGCCCCAAACTCTCCATCTCATACTGACAACCCTCCTTTCCCCCTTCCACCCACTCCCTCCTGTTTTCTTCACAGTCCATTGAGCAGCTGGAGAAAGAGATGCTGAATGGGCAGAAGCTGCAGGGGCCCCAGACAGCCCGGGAGCTACATAGCATCCTCCAGCACAAGGGCCTGGTGGACAAGTAAGTGTCTGCCACAACACCACTGGTTGTGGGAGCCACAGCTAGGAGTGCTTTCCCCGTTCTGCATCTCCCTAGACCCTCCACAAGTAGGCAAAGAGGAAAATGTTACCTTATATGTACAGATAAAGAAACTAGAGCTTGGAGAGTCTGCGATATGCCCCTTGTCACCCAGCTAGCTCATTCAAGTCCTCAGATTCAGGTCTTTGAACTCCTTCTGGTCTGGTGCTTTTTATCCTACGTTACTTCACCCCCTCTGTGTAGCCTTCCCTTTCTGTCCTTACCTTCCTGCCTGCTATGGAAGTTGGAGCTCTGCGGCATCAGAGATAAGCTCACCTGACCATACCACCTGCCTGCCCATCACTCCAGTCTGCGCTTCTCCCCCAAGGCCAACCTTTCTGTCCCTGGAATCCTGTCCTGGGTGCTGAGGTGTCAGGAGGATGGGCTGTGCTTCAAAGTGCTCATTTTCAGGGATGATAGAATAAGCCCCAGCTCACTGGGCTGATCAAAGCAGAGCTCTGTTGGTCTGGGAAAGAATCCTAGAAGAAGAGACTATGAAACAGGGTTCAGAAGATCAGCTCATGGCTGGTCAAGGAAAAGCCTCCTGGTAAAGGAAGCAGCCTGAGCAAGAGGATGAGAAGGAAGGAAACTGGCATCTATTAAGCACTTTCACATACAGAATCATATCCTGTCTACTTTGTTATATTAGCCCCATTTTACAGTTGACGACACTGAAGCTCAGAGAGGTTAAGTGGCTTGCCCAATTAGAGCAAAAAATTCAAGCCAGGGAATCATGCAGGCAAGTTCAGTTAGATAGGGAGCAGGGCAATTACCAAGCTACCCTTAAAACCAAGGACTTGGGACCTAAAATTCTCAGCAAGTGGAAACTGAGCGCCAGAATCTGCCTGAGCTTATGGGGCGTGGTGGGAGGTAAGTATGGGGAATGGGAGGCTAAGCTGGGCCTCTCTCTCCCCACTCTAGGTTTCCCCTGTTCACAGCTGTGTACAAGGTGTGCTACGAGAGCCAGCCAGTAGGTGAATTCATCCACTGCTTGCAGAATCATCCACAACATATATGAGCAGGTCTGGGACCCAGGCCAGGCAGCTTCTTTGTGCCTATGGGGACAGGCAGAAGTTCAGGATACCCGGTCACCAGGATCTCCAGGATTCCCCACATAGCAGCCTCTTCTCAGCTTTTCGACTGGAGGACAGGAGGCTCTGGGGCCCAACTACCGCCTGGAGACCCTGAGCCTTCAAGCAGCCTGCAGCCTCTTGCCACCACATCTCAGCCATACGTGGAGTGGCCCTGACCTCCCCAGGTGTGGGGCTTTCTCCCTGTCCTGAGAAAGAGGTAGACTCAAGCCCCAATGTTGCCTGCATTGTGTCTGTGTGTGTGTATGGGTTGGGGGGCGGGGATAGACAGGGAAGGGGGGCAGGCAAGGGCTACAAGTTGTTGCCTCACACAGACCAGGAATCCTGTCCCTAAGCAGCACAGTCAAGTGGCTAAAGAAGTACCTCACCCACAGGAGGGATAAAACAAGGATAGCCAGGGAGGAGTCTGGGCTTTTGAGCTGACATAGGCCCCAGGGTCCCCTTAGCTCTGACCTCTGCCAGGCCTCACACAGCATCAATGGATCTCACTGTTGGTTAACAATATACAAAGATCTCAAACAACCCCCTTCCAGCTTCTCCTAGCAACATCTGCGTTCTCAGAAACCTCTGGTCACCCCCTTTCCCCTCCCCCGGGCTGCCTTGGCACCACAGTTGCTGCCACGCTGGCATCTCTGGCCCTGGGGCTTGCCACTCTCCCCAGGGACTTCCTGAATCCTAGTTTTATGCCTGCTTCTCCCCACCCTGTGTGACCTTTCCAAGCCTTCCCTCACCCTCCCTTCCACCACCCAATTTGGGGAGCAGGAACTTAATCTGCTGACTGTGCGACACCTTTTCATAGCAGGCTTGGATCACTAGGCTCCGGGTGACCTTTGAATTTGCCCTGCCTCCCTTTTCAGGAGCTCTAGCCAGGGCCCTCCTATCTCCCTGGAGGACATCCCTGACTCCACCCTCTTCCCCTCCCCAGCCCTGTACGTCACTCTGCTGCCCCCAGAGCAGCTAACCAGATTTGGTGTCTGGAGGCCAGTGAGAGAGAGAGTGGCCCAAAGACTGAACAAGGGCAGGGCAGGGCGAGCAAGTTCCCAGGTTAGTGGGGCCTGACATTCCAAAGCCAGATGTTCTGGTCGAAAGAGGCCTGTCTTGTGGAGTGGTGACATCAGTGCTTCAGGAGCTGGGAAACCCAAGAAAGAAGAAGAAAATACAGACCATCTCAGCTCTGGGGTGAAGGAGGAAGGGCAGGAGGGGGAGGAGGAAGAGGAGTATGTTCTGCCCTGGGGTAGGAGGGAATGTCACAGGTCAGCAGCCTGGCCTCCTGGCTACAAATAGTCCCCCAGGGCCTCAGAAGCTCCTGCCAAAGCCAGCAGAGGGTCTCAGCTTCTATACCGTAGCACCTGGCCAGAGTTATGTTATTCCTCCCTTACACCCCGCCAAGTCAGGGAGGCGGGGTCCACCCTGACTTCTAGAGTTCACTGATTTACCAGTGAAGAGCAGAGCTGCCCGGATCAGGCGGGGAGATTGTGTGAGGGGCAAAGTCACCCAAGGCCTGGCTGGGCCCGGGGTCGGACAGGGAAACCAGAGCTGCTTCCCTAGGAGGTCAAGGAGGGGCCTTCCCTCATCTGCGAACTTAGTGCAAACACCTGCCTGTGTTTGTTCACTCCACAGTCAACTGTGAATCTGAAGCCTTAGGGTCAGACCTACTTGTCTATCCAATAAAATGTGTTTTTTTCCAGAAACTTGGTTAGGGAAGGGAGTTTCAGTGCATGCGGTAGTGCGTTATGTTGTGTATCACTGAGTGTGTGTGCGTTCCTCACTCATATCCGAAGGCATAATTTTTCAGTAAGAAAAATTTAAAGGGAAGAAAACAACAACAAAAAAAACTCGTCTAGATAATCCCAGCCACTCCCGGCCCCCAGCAGTGGCTCCCACCCAGTGCCCCCATAGCCCCCAACCCGCCTGCCAGAGGCCCAGCGCGCCCCCCCAAAATGGCACGCCCCACCCCCACCCCCAGCCTTCCCGACATTCCTTAGGGGCTTTATCACGCTGCCGCGAGCGGGGAATGTCACACACGGGACAAGAAGCCCACTTCTTCCGTGGTCACGGCCAAACCTGCCACTTCCTCTGCGGTTCGGGCCTCGCGGTGCCCGTCCGGCTCCTACCTGAGCGCGGCTCGCAGCCAGGGTGCAGGGGAGACAACTCCAGGCTCTAGGGGGCGCGCGGTCCACCTCCAGAGGCGTGACTCCAGGAGAAATCACCTAGCAACCGGAGACGTCACCTCGCCTTAGGCTGGGGATTGGCTGGCTCTCTTGAGTTGGAGAGAAAGATCAAGTCTTACCACGACTGAGTACTTGTGCACCGTAGTCACCAAGGACCCGTCCCTAAATGGAGAAAGACTACAACTCCCAGAATTCAACGAGCCTCAGAGAGGAAGGCTCGTCTGAGAATAAGTAGCAAGGATGACTGGCCCGGAAACCGGAAGCTCAGAGGAGACAACCAACCCGAGAAGCGGGCGGCTCGGGCTCCCACCTTAGTGGGCGCCGTTGTGCGGGGTCAGAAGCGGGATATGTTGGGAGCTGAATCCTAGAGGCTGAGTGGCGCGGGTGGGAGGGAGAAGGGGTCGTATTTCGCACCAATAGCTGAGGCGTTCAGTGTTGTTCCTGGGCCGCACGTCTCTGGCTTCGGTGCTGCGTCCGGCTGCGGTGGGGAGTTGCGCAGATCGTAGCAGCGAGACGCTGTCTGCGGGGGCCGCGGTTGGAGCAGAGGGAGCCGCAGCATCCAGGTACGCCGTCTGCGGGGCCCGGGCCGGGGCCGCCTAGCGGCTGAGCGCGCGCCCACTGGGTGCGGGCCTCTGCTTCCGGAATCCCGCCTACCGAGTTTTCGGTGCCCTTGAGGTCACGGGCGTATTCTGCGCCGCGTGCAGCCGCAGTTCAGCCTTGCCAGAGCGCCGCGCTGATCCGGTTAGACCTTGGCTCGGATTTGGCGTCTTGGTCTTCCACGTTCAGGCTCCAAATAGCCCCTCCTCGTCCTTTGGTCCGCTGCGCCCTAAGTCTTTTTCCCGGGCATCTTTCGTGCCTCTACCCCTTTGCGGCCCTCAACTCCCTCCCTCTTCTCCGCTGTTGTGAATCCTTCCCCTACTCCTTTCTGCTAACCCGAGTCCCCATCCAGTCTCTGAAGTCTTCACAATGCTTCCTCTTTCTCTTCTGGTTATGTTACCGTCTTCTGCCTTTTCTAACAGATTTTGGAGAATATAGTTTATCCCCATCAGACCATAAGCTCCTTTAAAACAGAAGCCATGCTCTTCTCTGCGGCTTTCATAGCATGATGTGCCATACGTGCGGAGTAGATAGGTAAATGAATGAATTTAGGCTGAGGTGGTGGACTCATTTGCGGGAATTAGACAAACGGAGAAACCTGAGCCTTGAGGTCCTCCCATGTTCAGGGACAGAAAAATAGAGAAGAGCCACGTAACCTCCGCAGATTGCATCCCGGTGGCATTTTCCATAGGTATTCTTTCCCTTTTTTTCTGTTTTTCTGAACACTGTCGTCAAACCCCATGACCCCACAGCGTAGCCCAGCTTTGTGCTTTATTGAAAAAATGGGTATCTGTCAGATGAGAGCGCTCTCCTGGTAACCTTAGAAGCTACCTTCAAGGTTAATCCTTCTACCTGGGATTCTAATTTCAACTTCGTCTTTTCCTAGGCCATCTTGGATCTTCCTCCATGTCCCGTCCCCCCCTCCCCCCGCCCCTTCTTTTATCCTCAGTTTAGTTACCAATTTCTTCTTCTCTAAAGCATATTCAAATCTTGTCAAAAAAGCAAAACAAAACTAGAACTCTCTTGACCTTGTTACCTTCTCAAGCTGCTGCCCTATCACCCCCATTCCCTTAACCAGCAAATTAGAGGAACAGCAGTTATTATCTTTGGAGTTCGGGGGTTATGATCCTTCTAATAATCTGCTTTCTGCCCTAGAAAAAGGTCTAGACACCTAGGAACCTTGGGGGTGGGGTGGGGATTGGAGTTCAGGGTCCTGCTGGGGACCTGGCTAAGAATCTGTGCTCTTTCTTAGATATCTATACTGTCTCTTCCAGTCCAGTGTACTAAACGGACTGCCACCCTATGCTTACCATTGACCTGGTCACCCAGTGGTCCCATATGACCAGTCTTCGTGGCACTTAACTTTGCAGTAGTGGTTCCCAGTTCATTTTCTGGCCCAGTACACCCGAAGGATACAGCACACCTCCATCAGTGGCAGTGACTTGATGCAGCAGTGATTTCCAGTTAGGAAAGGGGAGAGTAATATTTGATGAAAAAAAACCCCAGAAGTTTCTGGAATTCCTCTGGGAATTTCCTACCTACTTTCTCTGTTTCCTTCTTCCAACTGCCTTTCCTTTGACTTCTTTCTCTCTTTGGTCTAATCCTCTGTTTTGGTGTTACTTGTAACCTCAGTCTGTATCTTTAGCCTAGCCTCTCTCCCATGCTTTGTCCAGATTTGCATTTCTGTCTTCCTGATAGGCATCATCATATGACTGTTGTGTTGAATATCTTAACTTTAACAGGTCCAAACCCAGCTCATGATCTTGACTGACACCATTCCACCCCCACCCCTGCCATACACACACAGTGAGACACACCTGCTTCTTCTTGTTTCTTATTTCTTTTTACAGTTTCACAGTACACAAAAGTTCCTAACTTGCTACTTGGAGGTATTTTCTGCTTTGCCCTACCAATTCCAATCCATTCAGTTGGTAAGTCTTGTTTTACTTCCAAAATAACTTCTGCATCTGTTCTCTTCTTTTCTCCTACCACTGCCTTAGCACAGACTCTCATCCAGGGTCTGTGAAGAGTTTTTGTTATTTTGATAATAGATGAAACCTCAGGATGGATTAGAGACAAAAGAAGGAAATGAGGTTCTGGACACCAGGATTGTGTCTGTGTTATTCAGTCTTCTGTCACTCTTCCAGCCAGCTGTACCAACCTGTTTCTTTGGTGACTGGTGAATGCTCCCAGCTTTCTTTCTCTAGCCTCTTGCAGAAGTGGTTCTATAACTGGTTATCATCTCACCAGGCCCAGAATAATGAGGAAAGAGAGGGAACTTGAAGGCTGCAGGTCTGTTTGGGGGAGGGGTGGGACTTGATTCCCACCTTAAGTGTCCTGCTCTGAGAGAGAGAGTGTGTTGTGTGTGTGTGTCTTCTTCACTGTCACCTGCACAGCTTGGAATTCTTTCAAACATCAGGTAACCTGAGCATAGCCCTTTCTCATCTTGAATCTGCGCCATTTGGTTTTCTTGCTCTGACTTTATGTGATGTCAGTTGCCACAGTCACTGGGAATTATAATTCAAGGAAGCTGTGCCTGAGCTCAGCTTGGGCTCCACCCTCAAAGGCTGGCTCAGGGGTGATGTTCATTCCCGTATGGCTTACTGAGGAGCACTTACATGTCTCTTACTCTGCCTCTGGCTCCCTAAACTAGCTAATCCTGAGTGTTTCTTCTTCCAAATGCTTGACTTTTAAGAAATCTTTTCTCAATTTCAATCAGTCTTTTAATTTCAGTTCCCTCAACAGAGAGGAGCCTAAGAACACCTTCATAGTCTCAAATTGAGGAACATTTTGTTTAGGATGAGCAGTTCCCATACTTGTTCCCTAGCTCAGAATATCCAGAGAACAGTTAAATTGAAAGTCATTTATCTCATGCAAATATAAGTTAACAAATTGCTGGGACCCAGTAAGTTTCTTTTTAGTCTTTGGGATAGGCTCTTGATATTAAGCTTGGTAATTAGAATTAATAGTATAGAAGGTTAAGGATAATTGGAATAATATGGAAGTACTTTTGGCACTATTTTGGTATAATATGGCTTAAACAGATGCTTGAGGGCTAGCCTGGGAACCTAGCCACCATGAATAAGACTGTTTTTATGGGAAAACAAATTGAATTTTGCCTGGAGCGTTCCCATTTGATCTTCCAAGAGAGAATAATTCACTGCTAATGTTTAATTCTTGGCTTACCTCCATTAACTCTCTTCTAGCCAGAAAAACTGACACATGCTTAAAGTAGTATGCCAATTAAGAACATTTCTGCATGGTCCATACCAGTCACTTTTGGCCACAAAAATGCAGCATATATTAGCTATAATGTCATTCAGGTGCA
This sequence comes from Cabassous unicinctus, assembly GCA_029593785.1. Classification (NCBI taxonomy): domain Eukaryota; kingdom Metazoa; phylum Chordata; class Mammalia; order Cingulata; family Chlamyphoridae; genus Cabassous; species Cabassous unicinctus. Next base: position 7,683 of record JAQZBX010016724.1, on the reverse strand, counting down.
CGTGGTTTCAACCTTTTTTCTGTCTTGTATGCAGACCTTATTTGCTCTTTTGAATCCTAAGAGTTCCCAAATGATATCTTTTCAGCATCCTTATAAGACTGCCTTAAAAAAGAAGACTGCCTGTATGTAGGGACCCTTTGGTATAGAGTACAGACAGACAGCAGGATGCATAAGTTATGGAATGGCTTTCAACAGGGCAGGGGGCTGGGCACATAAGACCTTATCCTCAGGTCTGAAGCCGATATGTCTTTGCAGGAAACAGCATGCCGACTGCCAAGCAGCTAGCCGACATTGGCTATAAGACCTTCTCCACCTCTATGATTCTGCTCACCATCTACGGGGGCTACCTCTGCAGTGCCCGAGCCTACCGCTATTTTCAACTGCGCAGCTCCCGGCGCCAGGCTGCAGAAGAACAGAAGACCTCAGGTGGAGTCTTGTAGAACTCGGGACTCTTTCCCCTGAGCAGAGAGGCCTGAGGCAAGCTGTGCAAAGACCTCACCTGCAAGGGAACCAGAGCCTTGATGGTTTTCAAACCCTGCCGGAAGAAAGTGTCCATGTTTACTCGGGTACTGCTAGTTTGGGGAGGCTTTCGAATCATAACAGGAATATGAGGGTGAGGTATTCATAGACATTAAATATTTTGCCATATCTGTGTCCTGGTGTTTTTGTTTACCCAAATAGGTGTGATCTACAGAGGTGGGGCCTTGACAACTAGTTTTCAAGTCACAGACTGGATTTCTGTATCTTGTGCTCTTATCACCAGTGAAGTGGATGATACACAGTTTTAGGAGTAGTAGTATCAGCTCTCATCTCAGAAAAGACTGTCCCAGTATTTGTATAAATCCTCTGAAAGCCCTTCTTTTGTCAGGACTAATTACTGTGTCCAGGTAGTGGGGTACTCTGGCCAGTACAGCCACACGTACTCCTCTGTGTCAACGAAGGCAGAGGCCTTTATTGAACAGCTCTACCAAAACTGCAAAGTGGAGGAGGGATAGTTCCCTAAAGGAAGGATTGATGGGCAGCCTGTAGTAACATAGGCCACGTCTTTAGGCTCAATACCTTCTGCGAATACACCCGGCTGTGGTGAGGAGCGATGTCACAACAGTGGGTATAGTATTGGCACAAGGGTAGGTGCTTCACTGTGCCACAGTATGGAGAAGTCCACCTGTAGGTCTTCACTACCAGGCTTTCTTGTCCCTAGGAGGCACATCTGGGACCTCCCATGTGGGAAGCAGGCACTCAACCGCTTGAGCCACATCTGCTCCCCTCCTGTTTAATTTTTTTTTTTAGATTTATTTTTATTTATTTATTTCCCCCCCTCCCCCCCGGTTGTTTTGTGCTCACTGTCTGCTCTCTGTGTGTTCTTTTGTCTGACTGTCTTCTCTTTAGGCAGCACCGGGAACCAATCCTGGGACTTTCCAGAGTAGGAGAGAAGCGCTCAATCTCTTGTGCCACCTCAGCAACCTGGTCTGCTGCGTCTCTTGTCTCTCCTCTGTGTCTCTTTTTTTTTGTTGCGTCATCTTGCTGTGCCGGGTTTGCACGGGCCAGCACTCCATGTGTGGGCCAGCTCTCCTGCACGGGCCAGCATTCCATGTGGGCCAGCTCGCCATGCGGGCCAGCTTGCCTTTCACCAGGAGGCCCCAGGAATTGAACCCTGGACCTCCTATATGGTAGGCAGGAGCCCAATCCCTTGAGCCACATCCGTTTCCCCTTAATTAATTTTAATATTGTTAAATGTATCCATCTTTTCCTTAATGGTTTGTATTTTTTGACTCTTAAGGTATCATTTCTTACCCGAGTGTCATGAAGATATTCTCTTGTAATTTAGTCTAAAAGTTATACAGTTTTGCTTTTTGAAAACTTGGGATCTTGACATAGTATATGAAGTAGGGAAATTTTATTTTTTGCTATATGAATACATGGGTCAAAGTTACTACCTGCAAGCAATAGATGCTAATTTTGAATGAGGAAAAGTTTAATTTTTTTTAAAAAGCTATATGAAAAATGAGGCACTTTGAACAAAATGAAAGCAAAGCCACAACTTGGAGAAAGTATTTGCAACAGATAAATGGGCAATAGATATGAAGAGGAATAGGAAATTTACAGAAATGGAAACCTAAATAGCCTAACACCATTTAATGAATAGTGTAACCCTGCCCTCCTGATTTGTAATGCTACAACTGTCATAAATCAAGTTTAGATAGATTGATGAAGGGGAGTTGTGGTTTCTGAGCTTTTTGTTTATTTCTGTGCCAACATTATACTGTCTTAATTACTATAGTGTTATTGTAAGTCTTGCTATCTTGGAGTACAAGTTCCTTGTCATTATTCTTCAGTCTTAGCTATCTGAGGCTTTTTACTCTTTCATATAAACTTGAACATTTAACGTGTCAAGTTCTGTGAAAAAGCCCTGTAGGATGTGAATATTCTCACTGACGTGATTTTGTGATAATCAGGGTAGGCTAAACATTCGCTATATTAGAAACCATGCATGTGTCCCCAGATCTAGTTTTTCTCCCTAGGTCTGGTGTTTGGAATGCTGGTGATAAACTAAGCCTGATTTATTATATGACCATCCTGTATGGGAAAAGACTGTAACTTTGTGTATCTTTGGTCAACCTTGAGAGAGATAGCAGGGGGACAGATGTGGCTTGGGTGGTTGGGCATCTGTCTCCCATATGGAGGGACCTGGGTTCGATCCCCGAGACCTCCTGGTAAAGGTAAAAAAAAGAAAAATATAGGGGTTGCGTGGGCCGCCAGGCCCCGCTAGCCACGCAGCAAGATTATCACATAACAGGAGAGTGACACAAGGGAGAGCCAAGATGAGACGCACCAAAAAACCAGGAACTAAGGTGGCGTAGGCGATAGGACGCCTGTCTCCTACATCGAAGATTCTGAGGATCTAATCCCAGTGAAGACAGGAGAAGGATGAGAAGGGAGGGCAGGAAATGGACATGGAGGGTTGCCCAGCGAATGGACACAGAAACAGCAAAAATGGGGTGGGTGGGTAAAAATGGATAAAAGTAAGTAAATGAATAAATCCTTAAAAAAAAAAAAACAAAAAAACCCTGTAGGGACTTTTTAAATTGGAATTCCAACTGAATTTACAGATTAATTAGGAGGGAAAATGCTAACGTTACAATAATGAGTATTCTTATCACAAACGTTTCTCCAACTATTTTTCTTGTTTTATGTTTCCCAGTAACGTTCTATAAAGGTCTTGTACATTTTTAGCTAGATTTATTCCTTGACACCTTATAGTTTAATTATATTTGTAAATGGCATCTTTTTTTAAATGACATTTTCTAAGCTTGATGTGTAGAAATGCTACTGCTTTTGTGACCTGATTTAAGTTTTTAGAAGCTATTAAATTCTTATTAGTTATAACAGTTTTATATGTCGAGTCTTTTGGATTTTCCATGCAGAAGTCATACTGTCTACAAAAAAACTGCAGTTTTGTATACTTTCCAGTCTATTCCTTTTCTTTCTTTTTTATCTTATTGTGCTTATTAACAGTATTTATTTGCTCTGCTTCAGACTTGTGCTTCTTGAATCTGAAGATTAAAGTTTTTAATTTTGGAATATTCTCAGCCATTGTCTCTTCAAATATTGCTTCTCACTTTTTCTCTCTTCTTTTGGAATGCCAGTTCGACATGTTTAGACATCCCATTCCACTCTGCCTCAACCTCTCATATTTTCTGTCGCTAGCTTTTTGTGCTGTATTCTGGGTAATTGCCTTAGCTCTATCTTCCATTTCACTAACTCTGCTCTAGAGTCTACTTTGCCATTTTACCCATCTATTGAGTATAAAATTTCAGTATGTCCGTAATTTTTACTCTATTAGTTCTATTCTTAAAAAAAAAAAAAAAACTTGTCCTGTTTTTCTTCGTCTTATTTTTAGGGTTTTGATTTATGTCTTATAATTTTAAAAATAGTTTCTATTTCATTTCTCCTCCCAGCCCCCAGGTTGTCTACTAATTCTCTCATGGTGGATTGTTTCCTTACGTGTTCTATAATTTTTCACTGAGATAGTAATCTTTGTTGGAACTTTTTTTTTGGTGGTGGTGGTGAGAATCTCATGTTGTCTGCATTGGTATGCTTATATCCTGTAGAAAAATGATCTGAGACTAACTTTTAGCTAAGTCCTGACCTAGTGATGGGGTTGAGGGTGGCGATGATGTTTCCTAAACCGCACAGGAAATATAAATGTAGGCTCTGCACTTATGGGGTGCAGGACCAGCATTTAAAATTCTTGAGAGTCTCCTGACCCCACAAGCCCTGGCAGACAAACTTCCTTGCCTTCTCCTTTAGCCAATTTGGTGAACTTCTGATAATTTCCATTCTTTCACTAAGGCTGTTGCGCTTTCAGGGTCCCAGGTTTAACTAGGGGTCTCAGTTCCCCCTGCCTGCATGGGGCCATGGTCTTGTTTCCTGTTGTCAGCATTAAAACTCAAGTCCTCAAGTTACATTCCCCTCCTCCCCCTAGGAATTGCACCAGCTGTTTTCACTTTGGCTCAGTTTTTAATTCCTTTTTTTTTTGTCTTTTGTGTCCCTTTCTTGGAAAGCTCAGCTATGTATTTAAAACAAAGTCATACACAATTTTTAGATGTTTGTCTTAGGTTATTTTAGTCTGCATCAAGCTAGAAAAGGCATCTTTCATGTCCTCTTACATCTCTTTAACACATAATACCCTTCCATTCCTTGTGCGCCTGGCAAAACCCTACTCATCTTTAATGGCCCAGCTATACTTTCAAGTTTTCTCCCAACTTGCCAAGAATAATTTAGAGCAGTTATCATCACATGTATAACCTTTTTGTTCTTACTGGAATATGAGCTCTTTGAGGATAGAAACTAGAGCTTTTTCACCTTTGTATCCTCAGCTCTGGCCATGGTATTACCCATCATAGAGTAGGCACTCAGTAAATGTTTATTGAACTGAAAATATATCCCTGCCTGAATACTGGATCTAAAGTCTAAAGAACGTGGTCTAAAATCAGGGTACTACCACCCACAAACTAAACTCATGATTATTTTTAGGATTGTGATAATATGAAAGCACATGACATATGACGGGCAATATAAAATGTTTGTGTTTTTAAAACAATTTCTTAGACTCCGTTTCCTCATTAAGGTAGATTGAATTTTTCAAAGATGTCTGCAACATTTCCCATTCCCCATGTATTCTGCAGTGTCCTGCCACTCCTCTCCACCAAGAGCTAGATTCTCTCTTGCCACCCCCTTGAATCTGGATGGTCCTGGTCCCTGTGACTACTTTGAGCAATAGAATACAGTGGAAGTGATGTGTGCCAGTTCTAGATGATATTCTTAAATGGTCTAGCAGCTCCTGCTTCCTGTCTTTTGTAACCCAGCCACCATGTTGTGTAAAGCCCAAGATACTTGGAGCAGCCATGTATAGGCACTTTGGTTGACAGCCCCAAATGAGATCCTAGGGAATAACCAGCATCAACAGCTAGTCAGGCGAGTAAGCTGTCTTGTCTTGGACATCCAGCCCAGTTGAGCCTTCAAAGGACTCCATCCTCAGCTGCCATCTGACTGCAACCCCATGAGATACCTCTAGTTGAGCTCATTCAAACAACCAAACCATGAGAAATAATAAATTAGTTTTAAGCCACTGTGGTTTGGGGTGGTTTGTTACACAGTAATAGATTATCAGGATGTTCATTTATAAAATGGGGATAATAATCCCTACTTTACAGAAGTGTTTTTTGCTTTTGTATTTTGAGGTACCAGGGGCTGGGGGTTGAACCTGGGACCTTGTATGTGGGGAGCCAGTGCTCAACCACTGAGCCACATCAGCTTCCCTGAGTGGGTTTTATCATTTGTTTTGCTTTTTTTTTTTCAGGAGGCAGCCGAACCTGGGACCTCCCATGTGGGAGGTGGGTGCTCAGCTGCTTGAGCCACATCCGCTCCTACAGAAGTGTTTTGAGGTTCAGTGATTATATTTGTGAAAGTACCTCCTAAACAGTAAGGTACCATACTAACATGTTATTTTTCATAAATAATAAAACTCTTCAGTATTCAGTAGAGGCAAGTTAATGCCTTTCTTCTCTTACAAATATTCCTTATTTTCTGGTAGGGAATGTCGTCTGTGTCTGACTTGCGTTTCACGGATTTGGGTCCTTCTTAGGCATGAAACCTTCCCAAGCCATCTGTAAACCTGGCCTTATGACTGTCTTGCTGCCCCAATAACATTATCTTCCAACTCTGTATTCAAACCCCCTTAGCATCCTCCCACCCCCCATTCCAATCATATGCCTAGTTCCGTCTCAGAACAAGACCCTGATACTGTAATTGATCCTCACCTCAATTCACCCATCCAAGGCCAGCTAATTAGCCTATGCCTTTGGCTAAATGTTTCTTCAACATCTCTTCTTCCTTATTATGATGATTAAGTTCTTGTGTAAACTTGGCCAGGTTATGGTGTCCAGTTGTTTGGTCAAGCAAGCACTGGGCTGATTGTTACTATAAGGATATTTTCATGGATTTAAATCATCAGTAAATTGATTGTGTCTGTGGCTGATTATATCTACAGTCAACTGAGGATATTGCCTTCAATAATGAGAGATGTCTCACCCAGTCAGTTGAAGGTCTTAAAAGGAAAAGTGAAATATTTGGAAACCACATATCTGATAAAGGTTTAAATTCAGAATATATAAAGAAATCCCTCAACTTAACAACAAAAAGACAGCCCAATTAAAAAATGGGCAAAAGACTTGACTAGACATCTCTCAAAGAAGATACACAAATGGTCAGAAAGCACATGAAAGGATGTTCAACATCATTAGCCATCAGGGAAATGCAAATCAAAACTACAGTTATGGTGGGAATGCAGAATGGTACAGCCACTGTGGAGGACTGTCTGGCAGTTCCTAAAGAAGTTGAATATAGACTTGCCACATGACCCTGCAATATCACTACTTGGTATATACCCAGAACTGAGAGCAGTGACATGAACAGACATCTGCACACTGATGTTCATAGTGGTGTTATTCACAATTGCCAAAAGTTGGAAACAACCCAGGTGCCCATCAACCGATGAATGGATAAACAAACTGTGGTCTATTCACACGATGGAATATTATGCAGCTGTAAGAAGAAATGAAGCCGTAAAGCATATGACAACATGGATGAACCTGGAGGACATTATGTTGAGTGAAGCAAGCCAGGCACAAAAGGAAAAATATGTATGATCGCGCTGTTATGAACTAAATATATTGTGTAACATATTGTATGAGCGCATTTGTATAAAATGTAAATATAAATCAATTTATAAAGATGAAATTAGATTAGTGGTTATGTAGGGCTGGGGAAGGCATGCTAAGGGGTGTGGAGTTTTTCTTCTTGGAGTAATGAAATTGTTTGAAAATTTTTTGTGGTGATGAATGCACAACATTGTGATTATACTAAAAGCCACTGCTGGGAAGCAGGAGTGGCTCAGTCGATAGAGCCCCCTTTTACCATATGGGAGGCCCCGGGTTCGCTCCCGGAGCCTCCTTGTGAGGGCAGGCCGGCCCGCGCAGCCTAGTGGGCTGATGCAGCAAGCCCTCACAACAAGAAGCGGGTGTGGCTCAACCGGTAGAGCCCCCGTTTACCATGTGTGAGGCCCCGGGTTCGCTTCCCGGGGCCTCCTTGTGAGGGCAGGCCGGCCCGCGGCGCGAGGGG